>BMAW01087897.1:0-49508 GCA_019974015.1 Nephila pilipes
TTTGTCACTGAATGCTGTGATATGCGTATACATTTCAGATTTATCTCTCTCTAGGAAGCGGAATCTAATTTTTCACAGACGAGAAAGATAATGCAGGATGAGAAACTAATTGTTCCATGCAAATGGTTATGTCCTAATGGAAGAATCAGTTGAAAATATTTAATTCATTTTTGTTGAGAACAAATTTTTTTTTGTGATTTAAAGGTCAATATCTTTTCCTCTTTCTGAATTAATTCACCATATTATATTGAAATTACTAAAATAATTAGAAAGACCAAATTATCCTCAGTTTTTAAAAATAAATAGTCTTTTTCCGACACTGACGTTTTAATTTTTTTTTAAAAAAAATTAACTTTAATTTCGTCGTAGATAATTTTAATCATCTTTATCAAATATATATATATATATAATTAAGAAAATACAGAAATATTTATCCATTTATTCAAGTGCTATCAACTATACAAACATAAATATGTATCTATAATAATATATAATGATTAAAATGTATCCTCTCAATAATTAAAATATAGTTATAGTTAGAATATATGTGTAACGAAACCATTTAATTATTTTATTTTTAATTTAACTTTATTTTATTGAATCTGAAACTAGGCAAAATCCCGTTCAACCAACTTCCGTGAGTATAAACTACAATTATCCCTCGTAGAACTTTCCAGAACCTTTAATATGACATCAGAGACACTGCGTACAAATACTCGAGTTTTCTTCGAAATTTGTCTTTTTCTACCATTCTTAGTTAGCTAGCTTCATGTTGCGTCATCAACTGTTTTCATATTTGAGTTTCCATAATAACACTCATTTAATGCATCATTAAAGCCCATATAAGAACAAACGAATGTTTTCATTTCCATTACTACTTATAAATAATGTATATATATTTATGTGTGTGTGTGTGAATGTATATATCAATTTCTCAGTTCGAAGCCTGAAACAGTATTTATAATTGCTTTATCTTTATTTTTGACAACTTTATTAATTCTTTTCTCTTGAGATATGCATTGTAAGTTTTGCTAAGCTTTTCATATTTTGTATTTTGTTGGAATTTTTATAAAAATAATGGTATTATTTTTTTTAGTTTTTAAATATTTTCATATTCAAAACGTATTCTGGAATATTCTTTAATATTACATTTTCAGCAATTCAATGTCTTTTTATATTATAATTCTTTATGTATGTATGCTTTAAATTTTAGAGAAGGAGAGAGCTAATTTTTAATAATTTTTAAATTTAATTTAATATATTTATATTTATCTTAATTTATGCAAAATTTGTAAATTACTAGTTTTTATTGTGACATTTTATTTTGTTGTTAGCTATAATTGTAGTTTTGATTAATACAATCTTTAATTTTATTCATTTCTATTGAACTATGATCAATATATATAATACACCTCAATTATGAGAGAGAGGCAGGAGAGTATATAGAGCATAATCGCTTATTAGATATTGAGCTAAATTTACTCTAATATCATTAATATTTTGACACACATTTTTTCCCTTTCAAATTAATTAAAATGATGTGGTGATGAAGTTTATGGTGCAAGAGCCAAATATGATTGTGCAGCTCCAAACAAGGGATAACAAGAAGAAGGGTCAAAAATAGATAAGGTTTAATTTTTCTTACGCACAGGATTGAACAAGAATACTTAATGTAAAACGAATTTGGGCATATTTCTCTCAGTTAATTTCATCTACTCGTATGAACAAAGAATAAGTTAAAAAAAAATTACTTCTCTATCGTAGAAACACTTTCCTTTACCCCATCACTTCTTATTTAATAAGCAAAAAAGAAGGTACTTGGTCTTTCAATGTTAAAACTTATATAATTCCAGAAAAGTCTGAACAAAAAGGGGTAGAAATGATTCGATTCCGGATACAGTTTATATTGTAAAATACGTATAATTTATTAGAGAAATACATATTATAAGAAATACATCGGATGACAGTTTGAATTATTAAATCGTGATTAGTCATAGTTGTTACTTATTGTTATATTAATTTCGCATAATTAATAATTAATAATTTTAATTTAGCATAATTAATAATTTTTCGCATAATTAATATTACATTTTCAGCAATTCAATGACTTTTTATATTATAATACTTTATGTCTGTATGCTTTAAATTTTAGAGAATATATTTTTAATTTTAATAATTTTTTAAATTTTAATTTACTATATTATATTTATCTTAATTTAATGCAAAATTTGCAAATTACTAGTTTTAATATTGGTTAATTTTATTTTGTTGTTAGCTATAATTTGTAGTTTATTATGAATTTTTTCAAATGCTTTTTCAAAAAGCAGTTGAAATTTTGAACTTGAATTGAAAAAGCATCTTTTACAACTAAAGAATTAAATCTTGTGAATATATTAATAAAACCCCTTCAGAAAAAACTTGACTGTTTATATTAAAAAGTAATATTTAAATTTTATTAATTCCGTTTTATGTATGTATTTCTATTACATAATTTTTGCTGTCATAAGTAATACGGAGACAAATAATTAAGAATAAATTGTCGATATACATAAAATAGAAAAAATACAGCTTGTAGCTGCACAGCTACAGATCCGTGATTCTGAACTTGGGGTACATCTGCCTTAGGAGTATGAAAATGGTCACTAGGGTGATATGCCAGAAAATTGTCAAGTATTCATTTTAAATGAAGTTTATAATGCAATCATTGTATAATGACTCTCAAAAATTATCCAAAACATATGCAGGAAGCCTATTCCAGCGATTGAGACAGAGCGAGTCATTTTTTTTTCATGGTAACGGCAATCTGTATGTAATTGGAAATAATTTCTTTTACAGTTATAAAAATAGATACTATCCTATTGTAACTCTACGGCAAAGATATCGGAAAAATATATATATTAGACTAATTCATTATGTATTTGAAATTACTTAAATGCTGCATTATATTTACTTTTCATTTAAAAGTTCTTTTAAATATAAAGGAAATGATAAAAACTGTATAATTTCGAATAAAGTAGCGGATATTCACTTTCGTCCTAGCAAAAGAAAATGTATTAATGGTTTTTTTGCCGATTTTAATTTCATTTAAGATTCTAGTTATAGATTAACATTAAATTTATAATGAAATATTACAAGACAAATTATACAGTTGCCATTAGAATCTCATCGAATCCACTGGAATTTAAAAAAGCAAATCATGAATCTTTAGAATAAATATGCTATTTTTTTTGTTACAATGTATATTGGTAACGTTTTTTTTTTTTTTTAATGTTGTTTGCCGTAAGGAATGTCATGACTCTTCAGTTAAGCGTATTCGTTTTACTATTCTAAATTTAATTATAATTTACGATTGTGGTCCAAAAAGTACTTGTATTTGAAGACTGATGGTACCATTACGTAGAATGTTGTCACCATTAGGGGCCGCCATCTGTTAAATGGAGCCGAAACAAATATGACATTAATTCATAAGTTAATTTTGATTTTGTAGTCATTTGCTGCCAGATCAAAATTTGGTTGTTATCGCTTCGAGTTGTTGACGTCCTTTTGCGTCGAGTTATTGACGTCGGTGAATCCTGGATTCATCATTGTGGACCAAAAATCAAGCAAAAATCAAAAAGTAGGGTTACTTCCGCTGAATCTTTTTCAATAAAGGCAAAGAGGGTCTCATCAGCTCGAAAATTTATGACGAAGAATTTTTGAGGTGCGAAAGGCGTCATGATCCCAAATACGAGTAACTGAGACTTTGACAGTTGACTTGTGAACCGTACTTTTTAAAAAAGAACCAAATTTCAATGCTACGAGTACCATCTCTTTGAATTTCTAAGGATTTATTGACCGACTCTCGTACATAATTGAATAGTGTTAAAAGAAATATTAAACTATTATTTTAAAGATACATCATCAATCGAAACCGAATGCTTACTAACTTCTTATTAATGAAATTTGAAATGTAAGAAATTAAAAGGGAAATCTGAGATTCTGTGAACTACAAATTGTAACGCTTTATGGAATAATTCTATGTAATTTTTAGTATAGAATTTTAAGCAGAAACATTTTTACACTTAAATTTATAGAGTAGATTTTCAAGCTGAAACATTTTTTCACACTTTAATTTATATTGTAGATTTTTAAGCAGAAACACTTTTTTACTCTTTGCTTTAAGAACAAAGGCAGGTCCTAAGTGATAATTATTTTAATGGAGCGAACTTTTCAACTGTGTGTGCTAAAGATATATTTCGTTCATATGTGACTTAAGACACTATATCTTGGTACCACCATATAATTAGTTAAGGAATATTAATTACCGAATAATTCAAAGTAAAAATAAATAAAATAAACTTCAATTTTATTCGTAGAAATATAATGCTGAAAATGGCATTTTTGTCAAATTTATTGCAATCCTAAAACTATTGAAATAGTCGTGCAGTATTAATGATGTACACAGCATGGTCAATTTAAGAGTAATTTTTTGCTTTCTATTTTATATTTCTGTTTGATTTATCAATTAGTATTTATTATAAATAATTATTTATATATTTGAATAAATATTACCTGTAATTATGAAAAAAACATTTATGATGAAAAAGCAATCCTTTTTTTCTTTTTTCTTTGCATCAAGTGTAGTTGATCAATTAAGAAATCCTAAAATCTCTCAAAATCCGACATTTATGTTGGTCAGTATAACTTTTCACATAAATAAGGATTATTGCTTTTTTTTTCTTTGTAATTTCGTTTTTAAATTATTTTCCAGACATTTGAAAGATTTAGATCCGAGGTAATTGGAGTCAAAACTCGCAAGCAATTAACAAGCCGACTCTGCATGTGATTTATCATAAAGTAAATGTTCTACGTGTCTCATATCACGCTGTATCACGAGGACATTAGCAGTAATAGTTAGACCGAGCAGTTAACGTGTCATAATGACCGTTTGACGACATCATACATAACTGCGGTCTCCATGTTTCTGTAAAAGCGGTTGGTTGATATCGAAATACATGGGCTGTTTTAGTTCAGTGAAAATTGAGATGCTGGTTTCAATTTGAATGCTAGTGCTGATATGTTATTAGACTTAAGATTTAAATAAATTACGTAAGTTCACGTTTAACTGCAATTTATGGATATGAAAAAATTCAAGAAATGTAAAGTACTGCGCATATTAACCCATTATATATGTGTATTCTGGAATTCATTTATAAGTCATTATAAAAAATATTTATTAGATATTTAAAAAAATCTAAATAAATTTCCATTGACTTTTATTGCATTATATGAATATTTTAAATGAAAGAATCCACACAACTTGTGTTTTTTTAAATAAATAAGATATTTTTCAAATGTGTTAACCTTTCATAAAATTTTGAGAATTATTAAGTTTATTTAAGTTTTCTCAATGGTGATTAGCTCAGTTGGTTAGAGGATCATGATGGCATTGGTCAAGGTTCAGTTGCTCTATCTCCTATCATGTTATCTCTAGGCTTTTAAGACTTAGATGCAATTTTCAATTCTCGACTTTTGAAACTGAGATCATACAAGTAGAGAATTTTTTTAAATTTCATTTATAATAACGATCTAACAAAAAATGAACAGAAACATTGAGATAACATTTCATAGCTCTGTCAAAAAAAAAAGTAGGTATTTTATTTTTTCTCTTTGAAAATAACTTCTAAAATTATCTAAAAAAAGTATATTTATCCAAATTGAGTGACAGTTTAAATAGCAATTAAATTTTAAACAAATTGAAAATGTTTCACATATGGGTTATTTCGAATTTTATTTCTCGAAATCGACATATGAAAGCGCTTGTTACCTATTATGAATAT
The DNA here is from genome assembly GCA_019974015.1 of Nephila pilipes. Taxonomy (NCBI): domain Eukaryota; kingdom Metazoa; phylum Arthropoda; class Arachnida; order Araneae; family Nephilidae; genus Nephila; species Nephila pilipes. The sequence continues at coordinate 5,820 of BMAW01087897.1, forward strand.
TTAAATTAGATTTTGAGCAGATAATTGTATTTTTATTTCATTTGAAAATTTCCTTAAAGGTAAAATTTGTGTTAGCTTAACATTCCCAAAAAAGGAGAATAGTAATATATCAATAATAATAAATTCATTCAAGTATGTTTTATTCTATATTCAACAATATAAATAATTTTCTTAATCATAAATTGCTATTCATATGTTAACGTTCCTTCTAATATTTAGTAAAGTCAAAGTTTTAAGGATAAAAAAAACTTGAATTAATTTTTTTATATTAAAGAAAATAAAAAAAAAAAAAAATTACTATGTCAACGGCCTGTAAAAGTTAACTAAATACATCATACTATATACGCACATAATGTTTAAGTAAATTATTTTAATATAAACTATTTTTCATAGTCTATGAAAAAGTTTTTTCTCACTACCTGTAAGATAGCGTGCGAAATAAATTTTATGGTAAGGTTATTAGAAAATATCCCGATTCGATTGAAATTAAAATAATTTGCTTTATCATGTGAATCGATTTTTTTCTATCTCTTTTATCGATTTTTTTCTATCTTTTCTATCGACACACACACACACACACACACAGAACACACACACACACACACACACACACACACACACACACACACACACACACGTGTAATGAAGAAAATACATTTTCTGATTCTCATACTACTGTTACTAATTTTATTGATACTTATTCTTCTGGGCTGGTTTCTTGTTGGCGACCCTTGTGACTAATCATTGAAGGTCGGTGGTTGGCATTTGGTATCTTGAGGAGACGATGAGGATAGAACTCCATTTCTGCGTTGAAGAGGAATGTATAGGTCTGCTTGAACCTTTCACTTATTGCGGAAGATTGATTTCAACGATCCTTTCTCATAGGAGCTCAAATCTTACGTTCGTGTTGGTTTGATGACTTACGGTGATCAGTTCGAGTGTCAACCGATTGTACCGCTGTTGGATTGGCTATTGTGTACTGTGGAACACATACTTTGTACGTGACTGTAACCTCCCCTCAAAAAAATGACGAGAGGGAGACTGATTAAATAAAATAATTGACTGATTTTTAGGTCATTCAAGAAAACTCGGATTCGTTATTGTAATTTTGGAGCCTTCATCCTTTCAATTATTAACTGACATTTTAGGTTTCGAGCGTCGTTTTTGTACTCGCATTTTAATTTGGAGATTTCTTCCGTTTCATTAACTTTTAATACATTTAAAATTTATTTTATGATGTTGATGAAATCGGTGATGATTATTGAAACCAAAGTTTTCAGAATTATGTTTATTATCATTTTTTGATTAATTCTTGTAGGTTTATCGAAAGATTTACGGCACTTACAAAGATTATGTTCTACATTATGACGTTCATAATCTGTTAAAAAGCTATTTGGCCATTTTAATTTTGAAAATTTTGAAATAAATAAAGGTTCCAAATGTAATTAACGCAATTGAAACGTAATATTTTACTACTTTATTATGTAATTAGGTTTCTCTTTCTCAATGATTTTTAATAGTGTAATATTCGATTAAGTTAACAAAAATATTAGAAACAAATGAAAAATTATTGTTAACAAATTTTAAGGCCAAGCGTCTAAAAACAAAAAATGAGTATGAAAATTAATATGATATTGGTCCTCCATTTTTCCTGACAACCACAAATACTCTGTTTTATATTGAAATGACTATTGGTTAAGTTTAATTTTAGAAATATTGTTATTCTTTTAGTACGGCTACTTCAAATTTATGAACTGATGAAAACTGTTTATTAGTAGCATGTATTTTGCGACATAATGCACCCCAAAAATTTACCATGGTGTTCATGGCCTACTTTTGACTTAACTATGGCAGATCATTAACATTTTTTTAAAGCCATTTCTGGGTGGATTTAGTTGTTTGGCAAGAAGCATTGTCCAGCAAAAGTATCCAGTTAACTCCACCTAATAAAAGCCCAAAGAGAATAAGATGATCTTGATATTGTGCAGTTTGATTCTCTTCATATTATAGTTTGATATTGTGCAGAGTCCTTACGTCCTGAAATTAGCTGTAAGTCGCAAAATCCATCATGGCTAAATGATTCTCAAACCATTACTGATCCTCCTTCCATTTGCCGTCAACTGGAATATTCTTTTGGTTTCTTCCTCAAACCATGCCAATAGTGTTTATGGTGCAGAAAATGTTAAGATTAAATTTCTTTTGATGAGGAAGTATTATTTGTTTTCCCTCATTTTTTCATGAAATGACATTTTTTATCTCATTATTGTCTTTCATCTCGATGATGTTTCGATAACTTCGGTGTTCTCTTCATTTTCATAAATTTCGTATTAATATTTGATTTTAAACTCTTCCAAATTGTGACATGTGAAGTTTTTTACTAAAAAGATAGGAGATCTTTCGAGTCAAAATACCTTTTTTAGTTGATAGTCGAAAAATTTGCAATCGTTTCCGTGCTGTAAAACTCCTTTTTCTTCCAGTTTCTTTTATTTTTTTAGGATAATCTTTTTTAATTATGGCAATGTGAATGCCAGTTTTAGAAATCTTCATTAACTTAATTATTTCTCTTTCAGACTTATAAAATAAAAATTTTTTCACTTCACTCTCAGATAACTCTTTACTCCACGGCATATTCAAATAAATTGTGTATAGCATAATTAAAACCTGTACTTTTGCTTTTCAGGTAATTCGTCATGAAATACTGACGGTCAAGTTTTGTAATGATTCTGATGTGACGTATGACATATGGTCTAAAAATTTCTTAATATGTACCTTATTTAATTTTTAAGAAAAATAGTAGATATTAATAAAATTTAGATCCTCCCTCATTTTTAAAGTTGCAATTAATACAGAAAGTGTATCCCGATCTATTTTAAGTACACACACACTTAAAATTTGTGTGTGCATAATACGTCTTCTTCAGAAATACAAATACACAAATTCATTAGAGGTCTTAGCAATTTTTAAAGTGCTGTATACCTAGGATTGTGAATAATTTTTGCGTTATTAGTTATTTAAGTAACTATCTAGTTATTTTAAACGAAGTATTTATAAATAACGATCCTCGTATTGGGAAGTTAATTGAAGAAGCTCAACTTTCGTTGATGATTTCCACAGTTCAAAGAAATTCATCCCATGAGGTGCCATCTGGAGCATTATGTGCTTTACTACCAGGGCATCTGTCATTAATTTTAATAGTGATGCAATTTTTAAAGAGTAAAAGTTGCATTCGTTATTTGATTGATCCTGTTCTTGTTTTGATGTGAAAATGCGATTTAAGTCGCATGCAGTCGCCCGCTACTTGACATATTTATTGCAGGTCTTCACTTGCTCAAAGTTTTGCTATAGAATTGCATTATGGATTCACTGATCGCATAATACTAGTCCTTCTTCCTTCTTGTGAGAGGATTTCTTTAATATGAACATTTTAATTAGGCTGATAAAATACTTTCCTCTCTGCTAATATGTAACAAATAATATTGCCCTCCCTGCTAATATGTAATAAATAATATTGTTCTCCCTATTTTTTAAAATTCAAGAACATTTCTCGCTACTTCAAGAAATTTCATAAGAAAAATTAAGCTTCGGAAAAATTTGGTCCAGCCTCGGATTTTACTATAGGAGTGGAAGCAGAAGGGCACAAATGTAAATCCCCGTATAGTATTTTTTCCATCTATTATCTAACTTGATCAGTTAATCATAAAAAATATGTTATCAACGGAAAGGAAAGTAAAGTCCGAACATAATCATATACAAGCAAATATTTTTATTCTCTTCCTGATATTAAAGTTCAATTGTTAGTATTACTTTCTCTGTGGTTAAAATACATAACCCATTTGAATTAACATTTACTAAACGCTGATTATACTTTTAAGAACGAACCTATTTCGTTCGAATCCTGAACCAAAATATAGTCGAGTGCTCGAGTTTGAGCTCTTTTCCAATCCTTTTTGGAATCTCTTCGATCGCACCTTAGATTACGAACAGGTGGTTCCAACATCTCATTTTGAGTTGCTCTCACTGTCCTCAACAATTCAACTTCTAATTAATAATCTCATCGCTGCCGAAAATTTGAAAATCATCCAATTCATTCTCTACACTTCAGAATTTCTCTTATCAACGTAAGTCACGTATCATTTTATTGATACTCACAAGCATGCACGACCCCCCTCTCTCTCTCTCACACACACACACACACAGAGAGAGAGAGAGAGAGAGTGAAATTATACTACCTTAAAATTTTTACCTTCTAAAATAACATATTTCTTTTTTTTTTTTACCAATTAATTTAATGTACAATATCCTGATAATATTTAAGTAGCAGTTAAATGCTAAAAAAGTATAAGTGTAAATTAAAATGAGTAGAATGTGAAAAATATACAAATGTGTTCTATATGAATTCTAATTTTTTTTCTTCGATAAAAATCTTTTTTTTTTTAAATTAGAGAAACATTCATATTAATAATACTCTCCTTGTCTATCTAATTTCCTCCCTCAAACATTACATTGTCCAAACATTCTATTAGCTTTAAGTTTAAAGCATGAAGAATATCTTACTACATGTTTAATTTTTTTCTCCTTAAATTCTGGAATCAAGTCGAGGGAGTCAGCCGTGTTGACAAGAAGCAAGAATATATAATTATAAGGACATACACCATTGAATTCAATTAAAGAGTGGAAGACAGCAGTAAGTTGTACAAGCGTTGAAAATGAAACCGGTAGGATATCTCTCAATGTTCTACTATTTCCATTAAGACATTGTCCAGCATCGTTAAAAATAGCAAAAAAAGAATTAAATGAATCACATCTAATAGATATTCAGCTGTTGGTGGAGGGGGGGGGGGAATAAATGTCACTAGGATGCTCCAATTGGATCTGTTTAAACACTCATATTTTGTAAATTTGCTTTGGTTGGCTAATATCTGGATAATATTACATTTTTCAATACAAGTATAATCACAATTTGATTTATCATAGCTCTCAGGGAAAACAGTTTTGGTGTGGACAGCTCTTTTCTTGATGAAATATGTTTTCTATTCTGCTTAGAAATTATATTACAGTGACAAATATAGTTCCAGAATTCTGATATTTGAACATAATTTCTTTCGTAATACAGGAAGAGGAGCTTTTTTTTTACTCTTAAACTTGTTCTTCAGAAACGTTTTTATGAAGATGTAACATGTAATTAATGAATGGAGAATTATTAAGAAAAAAAAATTACCGAATTCATTTTAATGTAGTTTGTGCTAGTAAATAATAAAAAAAGTGGCCTTATTTACATTTGATACAATTAAATGAACTTTCATGAAATGTCACATTTTCAGTAATTTTGAAAAATAGGCTATTCAAAATGTTTCTATGGTTTTTGATTAAGGCTCGCAACAAATATGAATAATTTTAAGTTCAAAATTATCGTTTTTTGCAGTGAGTGGTTTTAAACATTTATATTGCATTTTTCCAAATCCCTGTAGAGATAAATAATTTTAATATTTTCAATAAATATTCGCTCTAGAGTTCATGCTGTTATATTACCTTGAACAGATTTTCAGATATATCAATTTTAAAAAGTTGGGAGAATCTATTAAAGCGCCCCATGAAGAAAATTCAGTTTAAAAGTCTTAAAATGTTGACAATCAATCCTAATGATGTTTTTTTTAGCATTTAAAACATCCATGTGCATAGTTAGAGCTCTCACTAAGTTCATAAGCAAGGTTTATTCTAGACCAATTGTAAGGCTGCGGTAGCCTAGTGGTCATGGCTTCAGATTCGTGGCCGGCGGTTTTCGTTCAGTCGTGGGTTCGATACTAGGCCGTTAAAGACCCACCGTGTGTAGCTGGGGATGGTGCACGTTAAATCTGTCGGGGCACAAAGTCCTCCCGTTGACGTGGTGTGCAAGTAAGGAGAGAGGGGGTTGTGCCAGCTCAGGTGTCGTCCTCGTCACTTGACCGAGGTTCAAAATTACGAGGTCCATAGTCAATTGCCCTCGTGTTGCTTCTAGTGCGACGTTAATAAAAACTAAACTAAAATACAGACCAATTGTACATTTTTAGTGTAATTTGAATATTGTTGAAAATTTAATGACAGCCTTGCGTATGCATATGATTGACTATTTATATTAGGGGGATCGAAAATTAATCAAATTTTTTTTCAGTGAACTCATTCACAGTTAGTTAGTGTCGAGACATGGTCCCGCTAAACACGGAAGTTTTGTAGTTAGGTTCAAGCTTGGTTGTACATTTTATATTTCGGTTAAACAATTTTTGTTCTACCAAGGAGGAAATATGTCAAGGTTAAAAATAGAACCTACATCAGTGTATTTTATTTTTATTCGATCAAGGAATGAAAGCAAACGAAAAAGTTAATAAAATATTGATACTTATGGGGATCTTATGAAACTAAACAAGTGTCATGGAAGGCTTAAAAAGTTTTTAAATGGAAATAGAAATTTCAAAAATGCCTCGAGAGAAGGACGACTCCAAAAATTAGATGTTGATATCCTGAAGGTTTTGGTGGATTCAGATCCTCGTCAAACAATAGATATATTATTATTGAAGATTGGCTGTCCGTGGTCTACAGTTCAGGATCATCTTCGTCGCATAAGGAATTGCACAGGCAAGGAATTTGAGTTCCTTATGAATTGACGAAGACGATGTTTGATCAACGGTGTAACATCTATGCGTCTCTTTTGTCTCGGTAAGAAGCCGATCTATTTTTTGCTATGAATTGTAACTGGAGATCAGAAGTGGTTCTCTACAACAATCCGGATGAAAAAAACGGCTTTTTTCTGGAGAAGCTTCTGTTCCGACACCTCAACCATCACTAACAATAAAGAAATACCTTATTTGTGTGTGGTGGGATTTTTCTGGAATCATACTCTACGAATTGCTTGAACCTGGTCAGATCATTACAGCGACAGTGTATTATGAACAACTCGAGCAAAGAAACAAGAGCTCAGGAAAAAATGATCTATTTTGGTCAATAACAAAAAAAAAAAAAAAAAAAAAAAGGACCCTTCAACGCGATAACGCGTGGCTTCACGCTGCAAAATAACACAGGAAAAAATAAGGGAGTGTGGATTGGATTTCTTACCTCATTTACCCTTGTCACCAGATCTTGGGACGTCAGATTACCGCTTTTTCAGATCGTTAGAGCATACATTAAGAGGTAAAAAAATATAACAATGCTGGAGAAGTGAAAACGTACTTGGAAAACTTTTTCGATGATAAATCGGATATTTTTTTTAAAAAAGGGAATCCAACGACTGCCTTAATCTAGTAAAAAGTGTTAGAAAATAATTAAGTTTATTTTGTTGATTAGTATTAAAGATTTTTTTTAATAAATAAAGGTTTTTCACCAGCAATAAAAAATTGATTACTTTCCCGCCCCTCTAATATGTTATGTTATTATATCAGACTGTTTATGTTAATATATATCGACTGTTTATAAGGTATTAAATGAATGGCTGTCAATACTTTCAATTCTAATTGAGATATTGTAAATTAGGTGTCATGTGAAGCAGAATACAATTATCAGCTCCAAAGAACAACGATTTTATTTTGAAGGCTTTTAGGGTATTTCTGTCATGTGTCTTTGATCACATTTTTAACCCTTATCTATTTTACCCTTACCTTTCCATAGATTTTTTAATTTAAGAAACTAAAATTGGTAATACGAAGTATTCTTCATTAATATCATGCTACAGTCGGCTATTTTAAAGTTGTAAAGAAACTGCCCTTTATTAACTTTTTGGTTGCTTATATCTCAAGCCTTACGTTATTTTTGTTTCTTCAGTTCATGTTAACTTTATTCAAATCTACTCAGTCAGAGATTTATGATCATTTTTCTAATTTCATAAGATTCCAGAAAAGTACATTGCCAGGTTCCGATCTTCCTGACCTGAGAATGTGTCTAATATGCTCATTTCAATATTTTATTTCACTGAATTATATAACTTTTGAAGTTCCTGAGTTAGTTAAATATTGCTTTATATGCAAAAGAAATATTTGAAGCTAATATAGAGTCCAGATGTTTCTTGGATTAATTAAATTCTTCCAAGATTCAATTATCAAAATCTATGATGTTGATTAAAAAAACCAAGTAACTTTTTTGATTAAGTAAATTATATTAAAATTCATCAGTTTGAAAAGCAAAGCAAAAGCCGTTTTTTTTTTATTTCAGGGAATAAAAATATAAATGCAATAAGCAATCAGAGTAGTTACGCATATTAATGACTAAATCTGAATACAAAATTCTAACTTAAAAATGGAAATATAATTTTTTCTTTTAAACTGAATCCATAAATCCGTTTCGAAATATCTTCATATAATTTTCGACCGAGTTCTTTAAACGAAGGATTCAAATGTTTGGCAAAACGTAAAAATATCTCATCGAATCTCAAGAAAGTAGTCGTTAAATTGGAATGCTTGGGAGAACTTCAAATATCTCTTAAAATATTATGTCTGCGTTAAATATTATATCTGCGTTAAATATTATATCTGCGTTAAATATTATATCTGCTTTTCTGAAATGTTAAAAGTATAGTACAATACCTCTCATATGCGCTGAATTCTTCTTTATTATTGTAACAATGACATAAATAAAGTCTCTCATCATCGTAAAACTTCTCTGTTTATTTCTTGTGTTGAAGGCTACACAGTACCCTAAAAATGACAAATGTATCGAAATTTTTTTTTTGCATTTTCCTGTAGCCCATACATTTGGGAATCTTGCCCTCAAATTTTAGATCTAATAACCAATTAGTTTTTAAGATATTTGAAGTTTTCTGAGTATTGTCAGTCACTATTTTTGACAGCTGAGGGGAGCGTGGTTAGTTTCAGTTTCATTTTAAAGCGTTTTTCCATTCTTAAATTTAATTAATTACTAATATTTTTTAAATACAATCTATAATTGCAGAGAAGTGGATATTAACTTCAACTTTCACAACTAAAATCGTTTCTGTTTATTTATATTTTGGGTTTTTGATGTGTTTATTGTTACTTAACTAAAATTGATAAGAAAAGGTCTTTCTTAAGACCAATATTTATTCTGCATATAATTTATATAACTTAAAAGCTTTTTTAAATTGTTTAAGTTAAGTTTTTTCTGTTGAGAAAATGCCATGGACAAAACTTTCGCAGCTTGAGAAGAAAAGCAACATTTCTAAGAGATGGAGTACTGCTGAAAATGACAATTCTAAAAACCTGCCTTTAGCTGATATAATTACAAAACTTCAGAATACAAATGTTTTGAATATGAGTGCTACAGATAAAAGTATGTTTCAAATTACATTATAGTGGATACTGAATGTTTGTTTACAGATAATTTAAGCAATATTTGTCATAGTGCATCTTTAAAACTTTGCTATGGTCAAAGAAATGGATTTGCATATAAAATGAATGTTGTATGCGTTAATTGTGACCAAACCTAAAGTGAAACATGTTCATAACAATTGGTTGATGCTATATTACATCAAATATCAATTGTTAGCAAGCATCAATTTTTTAATGTTCCATTTGATGTAAATATGAGATTAGTGCAAGGTATGTTAAGTTTGTGACTTGGCTACTCGGCGTTGGAAAAATTCTGCACTCATATGAATTGAAATATAATGTCTAGTAAAACTTTTAAAAGACATTATAAGCCAAATGTTCTGATTGGACATCTCGTTGGGTCAAATCAGATGTTGCTTGATATTTGTAAAGATGTCATTGAGGCGTATGGCTCAAGGAATGATAAAGATATTGTCGATATTGGAGTATCATATGATGGACGCTGTTTGACAAGAGGACATACGTCAACGTCAAATATCGGAATAGAATATGTTATCGACTTGCTGACTGGCTTTGTGATAGACTACGAAGTAATGTCAAAGCGGTGTGGAGAATGTGAACAGACTAAATTTGAGCTTGGAGAAGACAGTGCTGATTTTCGTATTTGGTAAGAAGACATCAAGATGTTTGAAGTACAATATATGTCGGATCATATGGGGCAATAAAGTAAATGCAGCTGTGAAATTATGGGAAAGATCTGAGAGTATTGGCTTCCGGTACACAATCTTGCTCTTTGACTCTTGGTGTTTTTACCAGCCATCATTAGCAGGTGGAAAGAAATCAGGTATTCACAAAAATTGGGTAAAAATATTAATCAACAAAGAATATTTGCCCAAAATCTTGCCGATTTATAAGCGATTAGCATCAAATGAATTATTAAGCACGTGTGTCAGATGTTTGACACAAAATTCTAATGAAGCATTACATTCGATGATATGGAACAAATATTCCAAAGAAAATACAACTTCTAGGAGTAGTGTGTTGATTACCATGTCGAGTGCAATACCTGAATTTAATGTTGGAACATTAAAAGCACTGAAAACATTTCAGGATTCTAATTGAATTTGTAACAAGTTTATCATCAGAACATTTAGTGTACTTTACTGATTGTAGGAGAACCTATTTCAGAACGAAAAGAAAATCTGCAAATTTTAAAGTCGCGCAGAAAAAAATAAAACTTGTTAAATTGCGTCGACTTAAAATTCAGAAAAAATTAGGTGCTATGTACAAACCTGGTAGTTTATAACTTTTTTTAAACTTTTATTTATATCATTATTATTTTTTATAAGTGTATTGTGTTTTAAAACTTTTGTGAAATTATTATGTTAACTTTAAGCTGAATAATCTGTCATCGTAACAAATGCTATATCAATATTATGCAAAAACATATTTTGAATAAATAAAAATATTTGCCATCATATTTAATTAAAGTAGTGTTTTCATATATTATATAAGTTAAATAATATATTAAAAATTTAGAGCTTTGCAAGTATTATTAGTTTTTGTTTTATGCCTTTAAAAACTTTAAATGTATTTTTCTCAGACTTTTATTTTTGAAGATGTAAGTGTTTTCTAATCCCTAAGGCTTTTTTTCTGTTCTAGATAGAGTCTTGAAATTTTTATAGATACTTAGATATGTGTTCTATTAAAGTTAGTATGGATTTAGGCCTGGGATCCTTAGTTATTTTTTTAAAAATTGTTAAAGTTAATATTTTAAAAATTTTCGTGTTTTTCCAGGTTTAGTTAGAAAAATAATTATTAAAAATCAACATGGAAACAGATTTTCAAATCCATATTAACTTTTGTTTGAAATAATATATGAAGTATAAATCACTCAAAATAATTAAAAAATTTCAAAAATTGTGTATTTTATAAGAGTTTAAAAAAACTTGAATTTTTTTTAAATTTTAAAATAAGGGCTTGTTAAATTGACTTTTTATTTTCAGAATCAGTTTAACAATATAGTATGAAAACAATACATACGTTACTTTTAATATTACTGTCTCCAAAATTTTTTTTAAAAAGGGTACCGTGTAGCCTTAATTACAACTAGCATCATGTTTCCCGAAAAAATCTTTATAATATTTAATACACTTATAAGAAGCTCGTTGTTCTCAGTGCTATCGTTTTTCTTAACATTTGTTAAAAATGAGGCTTTTGCTCATACATTTCTTTACGTTTTAAAAGAGGGAGCTGTTGGTAGATGTGTAATCGAATGTTTTATAAGTAAAGTATAATGGATTAGTTCAAATCTTGATAGTAAAGAAGTCCTTGAAAATTCGACAAATTTCTATGTAACTCAAGACTTAGTTTTATACTATTGGAGTACCTTTAGGAAATTTATTTCCATTATTATATCAGAAAGGGGTAAACGATTTTTTCTTCCCTTAATAGGAAAAATGATTAACTGAAGGTGTGTTTGGGTTATTATTGATTTGTAGTTTTGAATACCGAAAAGGTAATAATTTTTTTTACATGAAACCATTTTTTTTTGTGTAATACTTCATCCGAAAGTATTATATTAATATGGAATTGAAAACTTAATGTTTGAAAACGAAAGACTGAACGCGACAAAACAAATCTGAGAAAGTAAAGAAATATTTATTAATATGAAAAATTAGATCCTACGCCTTTAACACATTTTTTAAATTTTGAAAAGAGTAACGAACTTTTTTCATTTTTTTTTTTTTTTTTTTAAAAAAAATAAACATATTTTTATTTGTTTGTTTGTATATATTTTGTACCTGTTTGTATGCAAAAACAAACATCTTGATACCTTTTTGTATCTAAATGTGACTTATAGATATTTTTCTGCCTATTTTTGGGCTTGAATTAATTTCATTTCACAAAGGGTTATTGATGACAAACATTAAAAATCTTTAAATAAAGCGAAGAGCATGTAAGTTAGTATCTTATTATTACGATTTCTATACTATGTCACATAAGGACTTCTAGGCTTTTCCCATTTCAATTCATTGATCTTTTTAAATGCTTAGTGTTTGCTAAAAATAATGCATATATTAAAATTGTCCGCTATTGAGAAGTTTACTTTTATCATTTTTGATGAAATATTCTTAAACTTCTTTCAAAATTTAATAATTTAAATAGTATTCATTTATATTTGACTTAAAGCTGCATAAACATAAGCATATTTTAAAACTTATTTGAAAATGTTAGAAACAATATTTTTGTATTAAGAAATATTTTCTTAGTTTTTCTGTTTTAGGTTCAATGTAAAAAATGAGATTTTTTTCGATGCTATTTCAGATTGCAAAGATAAACACATCCAATGTACAATTTTTAGATGCTGCTTCTACATTTCTTCATGTTTCTGAATCTCATAAAACTACTCAAATATACAAATTTCGTTTGAATCCGGAATGCAATTTCGAATGTAATTTATTCTGGTGTTGCTCAGATTGCGGAACACTGAAGAATTTCGACACCGAAATTCTGCATCATATCTGAAATGGGACATTTTATTTTTGAACTGAACTGAAAAGTATGCTTTAAAAGGGCGCAGCTTCCGGAAGAGTTATAATATAAGTTATCTGTATGTTTAACCGAATGAAGAATAATCGCAGTTAAACTTAGGGAACTGTGAAAAAGAAGTCATTAAATTCAAACGCATGAAAGAACTATTGCGTTCTACTAACGACATCAAGTCTTCCTTTTTGTTGATAATTCGAAAGAGTAACTTCAATAAATAAATAAAAAGGATATCTTAATGCTGAATTTTCCACTGCCATTGTATCAAGACACAATTTAGTTCGCCCAGTTTCATATAACTTTATACACTGTTCTTTTTTCATGTCAAGCTATGCTAGAGCTTTTCACATGAACATACGTTAAACATTTCATTCATTTGATAGAAGGACTTCAAAAACTTTCTGGTAGTATGTGTTTTGTAGGTGAAGAGTTGATCATTCTATTCGGATACTTCAATATAATTAAAAACAGGAATTTTAAATGCTTTAATTAAGAATTGATTAAAAAAAAACTAATATTTAAACAGCTGCAATTGATTAAATTTACTGGCGAATTATTAACGATCTAAGAATCAATCCATTCTGCCTTTCAAAAGCACAAGTAAAAAAAATAATTGTTGAAACTTAAGCCTTGAATTTTTTTTATAAAATCATAACTTACAATAACAAATATGTCTTTATTTTTTTAAATGAAATAAAGACTTGTTTGTTTTATTATTATTTAAAATTTTTGTTGTATCTTTCAACAAGTATTCTTAGAGCTTTTATTTTAAAAAAAAGTTTAAACGTCGTCTTACTATTATTTTTTCCTTAGATTTCATAATTGTAGTAAACTTGGAAATCAGTTTTATTTTATGACATTCATTTCTGACACATGCTTTCATTTTTATTCTCTTTGAAAGTAGTTTGCAGACACAGAGATATAGAACAGAAAAAAAAAATCTCACTTGGTGTCTAAATTCTCTAAAGTATTTCATTTTATTTATTATTTGTACACTTCTTTCATTTGCGAAATGTAACTTGAAACGGTATTTGTTAACTTTTATTATTTATTAGTTTAACTAAGATTATTTATTAATTTTATTTCCGTAATATTTAATAAAAAAATAAATTATATGTATTATTAAATTTTATTTGAATACTAGTAGATGTACTCGTTCTTCTCTCAGTGATGAATTTAGAAACTCAATAATCCAGCTAGCAGGCTTAAATATTTTAATTGGAAACCTACATCCTACACAGTGCAAGACAATATATCCGAAAAAGTAATAAAATTTCAGTTTTATTTTGTGGTACAATGATAATCTCAAGTAAAGTCATAAATGATCAATAAAATATCTTTAAAAGGTGATGAAATAATACAAAGCAGCCGCTAATTGAAAAATAGTTTAGCTCCGAAAGAAATAACTAATTATAATATTAAACCATGAAGAAATCTTACTTAGCAATTTGATGAGATTTTTGAAAAACAATATTAAATGTCTCTCCATCCAGAACAAATATGTATAAATTTTTAACACTGCCGGCTCTGAGGGCAACTATTTAAATGTTTTCCTCGGCATTATTACTCATTTTTCTGATACTTTCTATGTATTCTCATGTTTGTTCTTGCAATAATTTCGTCAGCTTTAGATACACACAGCAGCCGAGCTATGTGTAGTACGGCGAAAGATCGACCATGAGTGCGCGCGCGCACGCACGCACGCACGCACGCACGCACGCACACACACACACACACACACATCTTTTCAATAGGATGAATTTTGTATGGGAAAAAATTAAAGTAGCTACATTATTTTTCAACCTATTTAAAATGCATGTTGAATTTGATAATTCATTGCAATGCCCATCCTTTAAGAAGAAAAAAAAGTTTGCAAATTATTTTTGAATCTTTTGAAAAATGCGAAAAAAGGTGAAAAAAAGAGGATTATATTCCCCCCTCAAAAAGTATCTCCACAAATAGATTTAAATGTTTTTTGGCAGGAATATGCTTATGGCTCTTTTCACACATCAGCGAAGCATCCTAAGAGAAGGACAAAGAAAAACAGACTTACAAATTTATAAACTAAGACTAGTTGATGCACCCAGCATCCCTTTACGTAGAGTGAAGAGGCTTTATTCAGGGGATAGAATTTTTCCCCAAATGTCAGTTAGACATTGATTTTCCTTTTACTTTGATTTAAGATGAACTCTTTAAAATCTTACCAAACTGGAATGAAACTGAAGATATTTTATTTAGTTAGAAAATATACATTATTTTTATCATCTATAATCTCAAATCCTGAAGGTACACATTTTTTTTCCGCTTGTCTATCTGGTGAGTAAATGAACAAACTATCTGGGTACCAACTCTTGAACCACGTATAATTTGCCATACTTTCGTATGGTGCTTTCAAGTTTATACCTGCTATACAAAGTGATTAGGCCTAGTTGATACTCATAGCGAATGTAAGTCAAAAGGGAAACTGCAATTGTTTGAAATAGAAGGGCGTATTTTAATCACTTTGTATCAAAGGAATGCGAGGAATAAATTTGTGTCCAAATGCGGCCTTCCCCTTACTTATGGTATCTTCTGTTACGTTAAGCAACAGATTCTTCACGGTGAGCCTTTTCTGTTGCAAAGTTAAGATTTAATATGATTGGAAAACATATTTCGTTGATTAATTTTTAACGTCAATTTTGGGTTCTAATACGGCTAATCCACGCAGATATCGAGGTGAGTAGAAGTTTTCCATATATCTGGAAACACTTTAGCTATTAGTCATCGCTTAGATGATCATATTGCAGATATTTGTGCAAAATGAAATTAGACCTGTAATGGGGTCAATACGAATGCTTACATTCATGTGGCAGCAATTGTGCAAATTGATCTGCTTTTGTTTTTCCTAGTAAGAGTGCCCTCATATTCGTCTTGAGATTGATTTTGAGCACCTTTCTCCACAAAGTTGATAATTAAAGGCAAACTTTTAGTTATCCGCATTCGTAGAGCAGAAAATCTCAGGTAGAGTGTGCCAAAAATCTCTTGCCAGAAGTGCTACAGCACCGTCCATGAGCACCCATTTCCGTGTTTGTTTTACAACATGCAATGTAGCGCTTCTAGTATCCGTTTGATGGCTATAGTGTATTCCTCCCAAACTATAATATTTCACTATCTAAGCCTTTCTGCTTGACTGAAGTCTTTGATTATGTGACAAATGAGCCGCTCTGAATCTGCAGATTCAAAGATAGTTTCAAAACTGAATGTGCTTTTCAACCATCAATTAACCAACAGTGTAGATGTGGTTCCAGAAGACAACATAGCCAAGACAATCTCTTAATTGACGAATCTCAGCCAGCAAAATATTTAACAAAAATGTTTTTCCAGCTCCTCAAGGGGCGTCATGGAAATAAATACCATTATTTTTAGCCTTAATAACACTTTAAAGAGTGTCCCAGGCTTGTTTCTAGTCTGTGACCAATAAGACCTATTATTTTTGACAAATATTTGGAGAGCATTACTGTCGTAACTTCTTTCCTTCCAGATATTCCCTATCTATGATCTCTTGACTTTTTCGATGTAGGGACGCTATATCAAGCTGTTAGAATTCTATTGAACTAATAGAGATACATTTGTCCTCAAGAAGTATAAACATTTTGTAAAAACCTTCAGCTACGTAACCCGTGTTAAGCGTTGTATTAGTTTCTTCGTTCATCTTTAAGAATATAAGTATCTCCGCTTTAATGTTTTTTTTTTCTTTCAAATTTCTCCAAAAGCCTTGCGGATTTCATGGTGTGCTTGTCGGAATTACAATGGCGAAAATGTTTTTAAATCGTACCAAATGCCTGTGCCAATATTGTATCCTAAACAGTTTTAGAACATCAAATGATATTGGTTCTCGCACAACGTGAGGCAAAGTTATCAGGTTCTAGTACTCGGCTTTAGGGCAATTAATAGTGTAGATATTATCAATGGCATCAGTTTCGCAAACATTGGTATGACTTAGAATTTGAGTGCCCTATTTCTTCCTATAGAAGATATTTTAATGCCGCGTTTAAGTGTATTTAGGTATTTCACCGAATAAAAAAATCTTAACAAATATTTTTGTGAGGCCCAGTTTTAAAACACTACTAATGTAGTGTTGGAGGAAAATTTGGCTTCTTTATGAGCATTATATGCCACAAAATATTCTTTATGTCCGTTTTTAAATGAATGTTAAGGTGGAGAATGGTTAGGTATCATTGGTGAACAGGAAAATTTAATAGGCTCCAGTTATCTTCATTATTGCTAAGGTGACCAATCGTTCTCCTTTAGGGAGGACAGTCCTCCTTATGTAGAATCTGTCCTTCCCCTAAAAGAGTCCTTCATCCTGTCCTCCTTTTCTGAATTTTATAACTAATTTTGTTAATCTTTGTATTCAGAGATGTCGCGCTAAATTGTTCCACAAATGTTGAATACAAATTTTTTTTAGGATATTCGAAAGTTAGAGGGCTCTCTCTAACACCTGTTACAGAGCGTATTTTACTATTATTTCAACACCTTCGTTCTTTATTTTAAGTTTAGACCAATGTCCAAAAATTCTGGAATCTTTTTTTTCAATTATGAATTATCGGAGATATTAATATATTTTATAAATAACTAGGCATCTATTTTCCACAAAACGATTCAAAAGATTGAAGGTGGACATATTTCAGGTACAGAAGTTACTCTTATCTGGAACGATTTTGTCCTTCAATATAAGTCGCAATTTTAATAAAAATTTATTCCTTTAATAATAAAAAGAAAATTGTCAAACTTAGAAGAATCAAATCCGTACATGACGGAAAAGTGCACCAAAGAAGTTCAGAGCTTTTACCAAACACGCTATCCAATATGTCAAAGAATGGCCTGAACCAAAAATCACAGGAAATAACAGTTTTCAATGGTATTTTTTTGACTTTATCGCTGGTAAATTCGGCAGATATTGAAAACTGTGTTGAATTTTTTATCGAAAGAAAAATCCTTGATATTAAAATCGATGACAATTGTCTGTTTGAGGAAATTACAAGACTGAATGTATATTTAAATTCATATAAATTAGAACAATGGGAAAATCAACATTCTGAAATTGTTAAACAATGGGAGGAAATATTTAATCATTACAAAAATATACATATTCGATATGAAAATGTAGTCATTATTGTTGAATTTACGTTGTGCTGCCCTGGAACTAATGCAGCAGTTGAAAGAGTTTTTCAATTGGTAATGATATTGGGACAGGTGAGAAATCAAGATAGAATATTGATAATCTAGCTACAACACTTACCTTAAAATTGAATATGAAAGTTATTTATTTCTTCTAAATTTCCAATATATTATTAGAAAATGATATATTGACAAAAAATATTCATTCAAAGGAAAGATACTGGTTTCATTAAATAATTAAAAGAGGTGTAAGCATAATTAGTGCATTTTTGTTTGAATTAATAAAATGTTTGATTTATTTTCGCTGTACTTTTTTCTTCAATTTTTTTTGTGCTTTTTTTCTTTGTAAAAAAAATTGGTCACCTTATTATTGATAATATAGCTACCTAATTGGTATTTATTCACTCTATCCACCGCGCTTTCTATGATTAAACCGAGAACGGCCATGTCACTGCCTTTGGTGACGTATTTGCAAACATACTCATTCAATTTAACAGAGTGGAAGTATTCAACATTGATATGTGTTTGAAACATTTTTGAAAGGAGATTGCAATAAGGTACAACCTATGTGTTATTAATTTCAATGTCGTCTGTTTCAGTCCTTAAATTTAACTATAATCCTCACTATGAAGCCTTATTTTCTGTTTCCTGTATAATGAATAACAATAATTTCCAGATTGTGTATCATCAATGAACTGACGGGGATAGTTCTAAGTACACTGGTGTGCTAAACTTTATGAACAAGTTTTTTCCCCATAACTCCACGAGAAATCATCTGAGAGACAAGAAATTCATAAATTAGAGACAGCCTTTTCTACTTAAACGATGACGAAAGCATAGTTGCACAAAAATGAATATAATGGATATAGTACGGAATCCAACAAAAAAGTCTATAGAACTCACAGCATCGTTATACATTATTGTCTGTCTAAGAGGAAGAACAACTAGCAGAGATTATTTAGTATGGAATATGCTCTCCCCTTACTGCAATGTTTGCTTCGCACCGTCTCACCATACAGTCTCAGATTGTCTTACAGTTCTCGAGGTAAGAGTGCCCATTCCTCAACCAGTATTTGTTTCAATTGTTGGGTGTTCCTCGGAGGATGTAATCTTGACACAAGGCGTCTCCCCTAAGCATTCCACACATGTTCTACGGGATTTAAATCGGGAAGAATGCTTGCCACTCCATTCGAGTGATATCTTCAGTTTCCAGTAGCTGCTGAACATCAGCAGTCCGGTGTGCCCGTGGATTGTCATCATGAAAACGAAGTCTGGTCCAATAGCACCTCGGAACGGACGCACATGGGGATGGATCACCTCCTTAAAACAGCTATCTTCGGTTACAGAACCTCTATCGAAAACGTGGAGATCAGTCCACCCGTTCAGCATAATGTCTCCCCAGACAACAACTCCAAGACCACCGTAACGGTCTCTTTTCGTTATGTTACTGGGATTAAACCGCATTCCGACCTCTCTTCAAATCAACTGGTGTTGAGAATCGCCTGTGGCACATAAATGACTCTCATCCGTAAAGAAGACACGATCCATTGATGAGATGTCCAGTTTTTGTGCTCCTTACACCACTCTAAATGGTACCGCCAATGGCGAGCTTTCAAAGGGATACAGCAGGACGGTGGGCGAATAGGTCACCTTTGGGAAGGCCTCAGGCCACAGTAAACCGCAATAATTGTCGTCCTTTTGCTGTACGGAGCAGCCGAGCAATGGCGCTTGCTGACTGGTATTGGGCACTTATCGCCTGTAGGACGATATATCGGTCATCCACTGCAGTTCTTCTTCTAAGGCGGCCACCACCAACTTTTCTAACGTCTGTATCTATGGTTTGGAAGGCTTTCCAAGCGTGCGAAACGACGATTTTGTTGATTCCGAGCTCTTCAGCTACACTGGTCAGACTACATCCCTCCTCCAAATTTCCGATCATTTTTCCACATATGAAGTCATTCAGGTGATTTCTTTTAACCATATTGTACGAAAGAACTCACTTGAACTTGCAGTGAATGTCTTTAAATGCGAATTTGTTCTTCCTTTTTATTGCAGTCTTGAATTGCTCACGAGAACCACATGCATTTTCAGTACACTCCCATCGCCCATGACGTTTTGTTTCTGACATTTGCATGCGCATCGCCTTTCTACTAAATTGCGTGTTTATTGTACTGATCGCTGTTACCCCTTTTTTGTAGTTTCATGGCTATCTGCTTAACATTTACATTGTTTACATTACATAAATACATTTCGTCAGATAAATCTTCATTCTTAATTTTTAATAGTATATCAGGTATAGAATTCATTAGTCCGCGATGGTAGTTACACATAATCAATTATGGGTTAAAGGCCATCACATTGTACGATTGCCAAAATAGCAATTAATTTAATTTTTATTCATTCTAAAAGCGAAATAATTAAAGGAATGAATCTTTAAAGAGCAGAAACTCCAGAAATTTGGTGATTCATTTCACAGAGGATATTCATGATTGTAAGAAAGTTAAATGTTCAGAAATGTGAAAAAAAGAAACTTATAGGCCTGTCAAAAAATTATAAATATTTAGATAAATATATAGGAACTACGAATTGGAAGCAGCCATTTAAGACTAACAAATAATAATCAAATTGATCATAGGCTAAAGTGTGTGTCTCTTATTTTGCTGAAGTTTAATCTAGATTTCTAACATGAGGGATTTCATAGGAAGTGTAGCGCCTCCATTTCAATATTTATATGTATAGACAAAAAGTAAAGCTTATTTAAATAGTCACTAATATTACAATACCAACTGAAGAGATGGCAGGAAAAGGACAAACACAGTTTATGAAATTTCTTCCCTGATAATATAAGATTGTTCTCTTTCAGATAACTTACCACACTCCTGAATTCTAGCACAGAAATAAACAAAAAGGTTTTAGCTTACCAACTCCTCACATCGAGTGAGTCATTTCTTGAATACTATGGGTTCGACTCCTGTTATTTCTTACTCTAACTAGAAGTAACTTCTAACCAATTTTAACTACAAACGATCAGCTTCAACAATTCACTCCAATTAACTAAAAAACATCAACTAGCTTCTCGTTATGAAGTTTTCTTTATTTTTCGAACCATGCCTTATCACCATCAGATGGCTTACAAATACCTTTTTCGAACATACTTTCGAATTCTTGTTTGGCACCTTTGAGTTGCGCAGGACTTAGCCTACGAGCTCCTTCACTAACAGAACGTTCAACCATAGGAATGAAATGCACAGTGTCATGCTTGATTGCAATTTTAGAGGAATAATTAAAATGGTAATTTCTTTAAACTTTTTCAACAGCTTCTTGTAATTCAAATTACCGATGAGCCAATCGAGAAATGTTTGTTTAGGCTACCAGCAAAGTAAAAGGCTCTACAAAGTGAGATCCGATTATGGATTTCGAGTCTCGTTTCATCTGCAACAATCAAAGGTCACTATAAATTACATCTTAAACCTAAATCAAGTGTCAAACATTTTGTTCCAATTATTGCAAATTCTGAGTCATTAGCAGCAAAGAGAACAAATAACTGTTTCTGTTTTCCTGGACGAGATCCGAGGTTTTTTTTTGTTTAAATACAAAATTCGACATACACCGCTCAGTATTTTCTTATACCTGAAGTTCTACAAACATTGCCAATTTTTCCGGTATTGAGCCTTAGTTCTAGATCTCCATGAGTTTCATTTGTGGTGTGATCTTGGTGAAGTGACAATAAACTAGGTTTAACTAATTTAGAATGCTCATTCACTTCCTGCTGCATTTTAAACAATTATTCATTTCGGCGATTGACATGATAAGAAGTCGAGCCTATACAGTATGTACATAATTAATTCTTTGCGGAGAAATCTCTATTATTTTCTCCGCTATTACAACAATTTCTTCATACCGTCAAAGTTTACAGTAAAAAAAGTCAGAACTTGAGTCGTTAAGAACCTCATCCAAATGTTCTTTAGAAAGGCTTCGTCCAAGAGGTTTTCGCTCAAATCACGCATTTTTCTGAGTAGTATAGAAAATGTATCACCTAATTCTAAATTTTCCATTAGTACCTTCACCTCTTTGCACTGAGTCACCTTAAATTGGGACAGGAAACGAGTTTTATGGATGCGGAGATGTTTACATAATGCGATAGAGTTTTAGGATCCAGAGTTTAGTCAAAATAATCATATTAAGTGTGCTCAACCGTAACATCCGCTAACGTGAAACTGATATCAAGCAGTATGAAAAAGAGTTTATAATTATTTGCTGAAAAATTCGAAACCCTAACCACAATTCTATCACAACCCGTGTTTGAACACCAATCACCTTTATCATTAAAATGGTCTTCTTCTATAACCGACTTCTCGTTAGAATTTTGTTATTAAATAAATTGAAGAATTAGTATTATCTTATAATACTAGATCTTATAATACTAGTTGATAATACTAGATCTTATAATACTAGTTAAGATTCGCAAAATTACTAACGGTACTTCTATCAACGCTTATCGATGGTTGTGTTGCAGTCTTCCGTTTGTCGTATTCCTTGTTCGGGTCACCAGCTTGTTGAGTTTTATCTTAGTTTGTAGTGAATAAAAGCCATTTTTCAGTTGTACAATATATTCGATTATATTCATTTGCATTAACATAAATTCGTATTCAAATCCGCTAGAAATTAAAAGAAAGAAACTTTACATTGATAAATTTATTTCAAAAGTAAATGGAATAAAAATGTTCTTGTAGAGCAGAAGGTTGAGTTGTAACACACTTCACACTGAATGATTAGTTAATAAGACAATCTTCTTAAAAATTCCGGGTTTCGCAGCAAAATGATCAAACAAAGGTGATCATAGTTATTAAAGAATTTAAGATGATATCTTATTGATTAGTTATTTGTGACTAGCCGTGTCATTTGAAAAATTCACGTACAGAAGTCCTGTGAAATTTTGTTTCTTTTTCTATATATAATATGTATCCCATTTTACAGATACCTGTCTGATTCAAGCAACTCCTTCTCAATATATAGACTTTTTGTTGTTGTCTTAGAGAGTATTTTAAATATTCTTTTAAATGCTTTTTAGAATAAAATATCTTAAAAAATATAATGATATTAGAATATTAAACAGCTAATTTTGAATTGCATTGAATGAAAACCTTAGAAAGTGATTTTAACTATTACAGTTAATGTTAAAGGAATACAAATATATAGTTTAGTTAATATTATTTAGTTCATTCGTGGAAATTATTTTAAATAATTTTGATAAAATTATATAAAAAGATCATAATTATAAATGTTTTAAGTACTGTTTTGTTGGTATAAAAAGTTAAAAAATGAATTCTAAATTTACTTTAAAAATAATGGTATTGAACAAGATAAACTTCTATACTTGGAAAATTCAAATAAGTACATAAATACTTTTTTAAAATAGTATTTGCAGTTACAGAAATACAAATTATTCACAATTCATCATATCATTTATAGTAATTTAAAATGTTCCCACTGAATCAAGCTCTGATTGTCCGAAAACTTATTCAGTATATAAGTATTTTTTTTATGAATTATGTGTTAATGAAGACCAAGAGTAAAAAGGAAATAAAAATGAATTTTTTTGTTTCTTAAATATATATTTCCTGCATATTGATGTCAGATATATGTTTTGTATGAACTCGTATATATAGTATATCATCACTCCATTTCCCAACAAAATAAATTTTGCGGTTAAAGTACATGAATAAAGAAATTTTATACTTACTGTATTCAAAACTCAAAATGACAAATTTTACTTCATACCTGAACAAAGATAAGTCCATCCCAATTACTTTCCATCTCTCTATAAAAGTGTAAGCCTTTATTTATCCTTAACTACCCTCGGGCTTTGTTTGATTACTTTTTTCTTTGTTAGAACGTTCTCTTTAGAGGGGTACTGAGAACTAATGTAATTAAAGGCTTATGGTGAAGAAAATAATTGGATGGAATCAGTTTTTCGGAAGAGACAAGAAAATCCATACCAGTATTTACTATGCTGTACTATTTCTACTAAAATAAAAATAGGAAGAAAAAAAAAATTTCGACAGAAATATAGGCTTTAGAAGGAGAGTAATAATAAAGGAGAAATAGAAATAATTCCTTTTTTGATGGCCCGGTATACAAAGCTTCCAAAGACCTAGGTTAAACTGGTAAAGCTATATTCGCTTAATGCCAAACAAAGACATAAATTTGGAATACTTTTTCAAATATAAAATTTCTATAAAATAATTTCTTGGTTATCGTATGGAGAGTATGTATTTTAAAATATTTCTCAATTCTATTTGAATCAATTATTTTTTTATCTTATAAATATATATATTTCCACAGGTCTAATTTATCTTAACTTCAAAAGAACTTTTCTAGTAAAAGATTTGGCTTTTGTTAAATATTTCCAAATACGAGTATTGCAGACATAGTATAATAAGCACAATATATGCTTTATAATCTCACAACTTATATTAGTGTTTATAGTTTACTTATATTAAAAAAAGGACTCGTTTTGGAACTCTGAATTTTAACTTTACGTGAAAATAAGGCTGAGGAAGAAGATTTATGATGATTTCAGATGAGATGCTAATTAAAAATGTTCTATGTTTGGAATGTGGATCCGAAGAATATTGCTTGATGCGATAGCAATTGATTTTGAAGTTTAATAAATTCAGTACTGCAATAATTTTTTTTAGAATAATTTTTAGTGGATGGGAAATTTTAAACTCCAGAACTAAAATACATACTAAGAATATTTTACACAACTGATTTCAGTTTTGGGAGATATTAAGAAACGATTAGAAGAGCTGGTATGAAATGTACATTTTATCTTACAGTATAAAATTAATATACGTTTTAAAAATTTAATGTACTCAGCTTTCAATAGAAATGGCATTTTCCTTCACTTTTAGGAATTTACATTGCAGCTACATAACCATTTACTCTTTAAAACTAATGGTAACATGATATTCCGCGTGATAGTTTTATTATTATAATTTTCTTTAAGGAACATCTTTAATTTTATACATAAATTTGAAATTTACTTAATAAAACTTAAAATAATCAAGAATATATTCCAAAGAGGTAAAAAATATTAATTAATTACAGCAACAAGCTGAGATTAATATGCCTAGATTTCTAAGTTAATTTTTTTAATAATAGTTGGTTTTATTCTCAGGTACTGTCTTCGCCATTTGACCATGACTCAAAATTACGAGGTCCACCACAAATGGATTTCAGTATTGTTTCTAATGTTAAGTTTATTCAAATCAATCAATTATTTCGAATTAATATTGTACTAAAGTTATTTAAGGGTCATTTGAGACTGATTTTGTAGCTTAGAGCCTCAAATCAAATGATGAGAAAGATAACAATGAGCTCATATTTAAAATTTATATCTTTTAATTTGAACGCCGTGGTATGTGAGGATTCGAAAGCCTACTTCAACTTAGCCTGCAGTCGTCTCCGCTTAAAGGTATTATCATGGAATACGGAATAGATAATTAACTACACTCATGCCCAAAATTATATTTAGAAACATAAAATAACACCTATTTACAAACTGTGAATTTCAGTTTTATGAATTGGTGTCTGAAATGACACATAACAATATAAGTACAATTGAGCATTTCATAAAATACATAACTGTAACACGAAACAATAAAATAGCAATAATATGTGCGACAAGAAATGCTATGAAAGAAACGATTAACCCACAAAAAGATTAAAGCTGATGAATTTAATGTTTTATATGATCCTCTCTGACTTATACAGAAGAGGAACAGTTTAAAGAATTAAGTTCCGCTCCTTCAATAATGTAGTCTTCTGAGTATTTATATTTATCGGAGAAATATGTATCAAAGCAGCTACTTTTCTGAGATAATTCCATAAGTTCGCTGTTGGCTTCAGTTCCGGAGATTTTGTTGGCCACATCACTCAATGGCTTTTAAGAAATTTTTCAGCAAAGTTTGACCGTTGTGAACGATCATTATTGTTCATAAATAAAAAAATATCAGAATCTAGTGCAACTCAGAAACGTCTTGCATAAGATTCTAAAACCTTATACCACTATCTCTGTCCTGTGACAGATCTTCAGTTAAAAATATACAGGAGAGTACATGCATCAATCATTATTCTTCTCCCTACCATCTACCAGCACTAATTAAATAGTCATATTTCATAGTGTTCGATCTAAGATTTCATATTCCTGTATATTTTTAACTGAAGATCCTACCACTCATAAAACCTTTAAAATTTAATATTATTAGCCCTTTCGCTACAGGAGGGAGAAAAAAGAAGCGCTTCTCTGGGCCAGCGGCTTCTTACCGCCGAGTGTCGCACTGTGCCCAGACGATTTTAGATATTAAGCCTAACTCGTGAAAAATTCCTCTAAAATCGGCTATTCATTAGAATATTTTGCTTTTCACATATATTATTTAAAATGCATTAAACTTAATATATATGAAAGAAAAAAAGATTTAACCGAAAATTGTATGTTTTATACATAAAATTACATAAAAAATCATATCATTTAAGAAAATACAAAATATACTTACATTTATTACATAAATTTCATGGTGTAATGATGTATCATTACATGGAATGTTAAGATATAAAAAAGGAATCTTATTTTGCTGTATGGTATTTTTGTAAGAAAAAATTCTTCATCGCATAGTCCAACGTCACATGTCTTACACACATATTTTCTCAACTTTTAACTCTTCACTCAAGATTTTGAACAAAGGACATATCTTCTTAGTCCTTTCCCCCCCTTTAATGGCTATGTACAAATTTGGATTATTTTCGCTAACATCACTGACAGATCCATTCATTAATTCGCAAATCTCAGTCTCAGATAAATACTTTCTTTTCGTCATTACTATCGCTACATATAAAAAACGACCAAATGAGACGAACAGCTAAGAACATCTGCTACTAAAAGACCTAACCCCCCATAAACATCCATAAATTCTCATTCGAACTGATAAGAAGCAAGCAAGAAAGAAAATAGCAAACTGAAAGCAAGTGCACCCTTTAAATGATGTCATTACATTTAAAGAGCCGCGCCGCAACTTGTGGTTTTAACAATAAACCCTCCCCCTTCCTGATAGCCAGAAGTGAAATCCAAGCCCATATCACTAAGGCCAAAATTCCAAATAACCTATTTATATAGATTTCTCGGTATTGTAACGCCATCTAGTAATATTAAAAAAATCAAATAAAACATTCTCATCAAGCGTATCACTTGATACGCTGGTCTGCAGAAGTCATTCTGGAGCGTATCTAATATGATACGCTGGGCACAGGACAGCCAACGCGAGCTTATCAAATATGATACGCTGGGAGTGAACGGGTCAAATTGAATTCCGACTCCATTAATAAAGTAAACTTGGGTTCACTGCAGTTCTGAAGTTTATTTAACCGATTAAAGCGATCTATATTTTGTTGCGAAGACAGCGAAACACATTCCCTTGGCTTTGTAATTTAAAGGCATTTTTCATTAAGCCTTCTACATACAGTTTGTCTTGTACAATGCTTCAAATGGTGGCTACAAGCTCTCAACTTAATTTCGGAGCAACAGACTTCCCGTTACGACGGGCAATTATTGTCATATATCGAACTTGATAAGAAGTTGTTATACATTTACGACATTATCCAGGGCCTTTCCATAATAGCTTCAGAGTTCAGAAATTATTTTCAGTACATAGAGACTGTTTCGAAATAGTCACATATGTCGCCTTTTCATTCATATCTGCCATGAGTTTCAGCAGACCATATTTCCTCACCTCACAGATTCTTCCAAATGATATTCCAGTGTTATATTAAACCATTTTGTGTACTAACACATAGAAATTAAATTCTGTATTTTAGAAATTTAATAATATATTCAATTCGAACAAAGCGCTTATTTCTCCGTCAGATGACGTAAATCTTTGATTTGCATACCAAAAGCCATTTGATCACTTTTGATTAAACAATGTTAATGAAGCCTACCTTTCGATGCAAAAATGTATTACATCGATTGTGTATTTCATGGAGTTTTATTACTTTTGAGTATGCAATAATAGTTTTGGCTATGTGTGTGTATTTTAAATAATACTATTGAAAAAATTATGTCAAAATACACGCATGTCAGACAAAAATATGTTATTTATATTAATAATAAACTCTTGATATTTTCATCCATATTTGGGAATTAAATTTGATGAACTTTCTTGAGAGTTATAAAAGTATCAACTAATTATGAATCTAATAGTTTTAAGCAACGATTAACTGATGAGAATAACATCTGAACTTACAGACTATTCTCCCAATTTTCCACTTATCTGCAAGTTGTATGTAGGGGGAAAAGTTTCTACTGAGATAGGAATGCATTGAAAATATATCGTAAGGAAAATTCAAGTAATAAAGTAATTAATTTCCAGTTGAACTTTAAAATTGCTGATAAGAGAAGAATTGTTCTTGAATTTACAATTAAATAATTATCCAAAATAAGTTGAATGATTTTGATATGAGTAAAGGTTTCAACATACAGGCTTTAACTTAAAAATAAACCTGAATGAATTTATACCAATATAATATGCTGGGGAGTAATGTGTTATGAATCCCTCTAAAAGAAGCATTATATTTGTAGATGATACATAAAAAAACTAACTGGCAATTTAAATTACGGAATATAAGGTTTATTTCTATTGATTTTTTTAATAAAATAAATGAATTAGAAATATCAGTACGAAACCAGATATATTGAAAAGTAAGAGGAACACTAAATGAATCCTTAATAACACCGAATAATTATCTATACAGTCACATACTTACTGAACATATTTATTGCACTTGGGAAAAGTACAATGGACTTCTAATGGACCTTTCATTAGTGCTAAAGATGTGAGAATAAAAAAAAAAAATTGCAATTCACGTTCATTATTAAGAAATGTCAAGAAAATAAACTATTTTTTATGCTTTAGAGAAATGTTTCATAAAAAAAATCTGCAATAGAAAAATAAAATTTCCCTCACAGACAGTGTTATTTGATATGTTAACTTTTAAGGTAATATAGATAATGGTGAAAAACACGCCCCTCCACACACATATATATATATGACTACTCATTTAATAATGTTTGTGAAAATTGATATAAATTTAAATTCGTTTAACCATATTTTAGAACAAAGATTTCACCGTTTTACTATACCTTTTGCTGTATTAGAGGAAGCTTATAAAATTTATATTGAAAACCCAAGTGATTTTAATTTTTTTTTAAATAAAAATTCATAGCTTTTGTATAAATTTTCAATCCTTCATTTAAAAATGTAAAATTCACACATTCTCAAAAGACATCAATATAGTTTACTCTAAGGAGATCTAGCCAGATTAAAGTATTATATATTTCATTTAATTAAAGTACAATAAATTTAAACTGCTTCTCAGATTTAATACATTCTACTATTTTACTTAAAAACAAAGAGAATGACACCGTAACTTGTTCGAATTCGCATTCCATATGAAACATTATGCATTTGAAGCTATTTAATTTTCGTTTTAAATTCAATTAGCATCCTAATGCAATGACCAGAAAGTCATCGGAAACAATGATTTCTACGAATTTAAAGAGGAAGTAGGTAATTTTAAAAACAAATGAACACTCTTGCAATGACTATATAAATACTTTCTTCAGCTTAAATCAATTTGTCTCATAATTAGAACGGGAACTGAAATTTATCTAATTACTGGATTTGCTGACCCGTG
Source organism: Nephila pilipes (assembly GCA_019974015.1). Classification (NCBI taxonomy): domain Eukaryota; kingdom Metazoa; phylum Arthropoda; class Arachnida; order Araneae; family Nephilidae; genus Nephila; species Nephila pilipes. Next base: position 35,549 of record BMAW01087897.1, read on the forward strand.
TTCATGAATCTCCGAACATTAACAATGAAAAGGTTCCAAACACCGTGAAATCAAACTCGTTAAACATAGGAAAATATGTTTTTACACCGTCTAATTTCTAAAGTACTAATTTTCGTACTTAAGGTAGTTGAGATACTAAAAGGCTTTAAATCTTACATTTTTTTATTTTGCTCTTAAAAAAATGAGGGTATCTCGCTGATTCCATAAATTTAAAATTCATGAAAATTCGATGAATAAAACATTTGAAAAATTAGTCTTAAAAATACAAATAAACTTTCTATGCCATAGAGAAAAATATATGTATCTGCGTTTTTTTAAAATGTATACTTTTTTTTGGTTCGGGTGCACTTTCCATAGAATATGCTTTATCCACAGTGTTGATATTTTCCACAATTTGAAAAGAGGTTATTTCCTACATAATGAACATAATTTCTATCTAATAAACATCCACAAATTGAAAGTATTGCATAATACTTGTATAAAGACTGTGGAAAATATGAACCGTAAGATATTAAAAAATTTATATTTTATTAAATTTAATTTTTGAGCTTATCATTATGTTCATTACTTCGAATGTTAAACTTATAAGAAATTTTAAAATTTTAAAAGTTATAAATGCAGTAGAGCTTTTATTCTAGACGTACGTAATGTAATGCACATAACTTACAAATGCAAATACACCTGTCGATTATTAATCGCTCATACATAGTTACGTATGCTTAAACATATGATTTTCTTTCTATAAACATATACAGAAATATACAGGTAACTCATTGCGGACTTCTATTGTTTTTTTTTTAAAAAATTTTGAGAATTATTTAAATTTAACATAAACTAAAACTTCATTTTTTCTTTTGTCGAGCTATCTTAATATCTTAGATATTTATCAAATATGTCTCTGATTACGTGTATGAAATGCCTTGTATTTGTTAATCTTCTGATCGATTCCAAACGACTAGATACAAAAACAGCTCTTGTAAATGTACATTAAATAAAAAGTACCAAAATCTATTTTTGGAATTGTGAGGTCCATTTTTGTTTCATTTTTCAGTATGCTTTTATGACGTTCTACCAATTTCACTTCTATCAGTCAACCGACTTTCATTTTCTGACGTTTTTTATGTGAATAAGTAAAGATCTGAAATGAACTGCATTGACTACTTTATTTGTTTTAGATATGCCTGTACAATTGCTCAGCGCGATATAGACGCAGTTCTAAAATCTCAAGTGAGACTTTTGTAACATATTACAGGTCCTAATTTCTTCATATAGATAAGAAAATGAAATCCATCAGAGTCATGCGTTAGAAATGCTTTTGGAGGAAGATGATATATTTTTTTAATACTGAATGACTTACGAAGTCATTCGATATATCTCTTGCTGAGCAAATTTGAGATGTTCTAGGAAGAGTCATTTCCCGACATCAATATCCTCTCTCACTTATTAAGTGTTAAATTTAGAATTTTTAAGAGAATGAAAGTCGATCTTTTAAAAGTACTTATAAATAACTTCGGCTTATATAGCTTTTCGTATAGGATACAATTCTTACTGAATTCTTATTATTATGCCTATCAGTTTTTGGCATTTTTGATTAAATTAATAGGGGACTAACATTTATGTCTGATTCATTTTTTATGCTGATTATGATGTTTCATATTTATATCACAAATTTCATTAAAATAAATGAATTGTTTTTCATTTAATGGATATTTTTGTGTTAATTACTTCAGTTTTGAGCACATGTGAATAATTTAGTTCTAATATCCCCTAAAATTACACATGAGAAACATTTACTATTGATATCAAAATCTCTTAAAAATTCAAATTTGAAGTTCAAATAAGAAATAAAGTTCACTTAATTAATTTACATCAAAGATTGTCAATATGATGTCCCATGCATCACATTAATGGAGATTTCTTATTTAACTTTTAATTTGCAATAAATTTATATAGTTTTGTTTTCTGAAAATTTTTATTGTCCTAATTGTAGGGGATAATGATGACGCTTATTAGCCATCACAGTGGTTATTGTTTTAGTCAATGGCAAAATGTCGTAATTGACCACTTTTCAAAATAAAGTGTGAAATGCACCTGTTTAGATTATTATCATTTTGTGGCAGCAATAATTACATTAATGTTAAAATTCGTTAAATTTAATAATTTATCGTTTGATAAAATAAAAATATATCTTAAAATAATAATAATGTCCACTTTAATATTTTCTCGCTTGATTTTATTCTAATATTTAATTAAGTATTTTAATTACTATTTTTAAAAATGTTAGTACCTACGTGTCTAAATCTGTGCTTTGATAAACTCTTTGCACATACATTTTCTTTAAACATATATTTACTGTAATACATTATTTGAATATTACGATGCTGTATATTGAATAATTTGTAACGTATGAGTTTCTTGTAACATATTATGTTTGAACAACATGGAATGATTCAATAAGGAAACATCAAAAATTAGAAATTTTACTCATAAATCTTCTGGAAAACTTTGAAATTAATGTATTATATTTCTTTATGCAATTATTAAAACTATATTTGAGAATAGTATTATAATTGAAGAAATCTGAACGAACAGTTCTGTAACAATTAATAAATGTTCTGATACATTGACTATATTATTTAATATTATTATAAGTTTCATCACAAGATATAAATAAAAAAAGTTTCTGTATTTTTGTTTTCAAAATAACAAAATTGATTTAAAAAAATATAGAAAAAAATTTAACATTAAGTCCATGGATAGAACTGTAAAATCAGGAATATGAACATGGATATAAAAAATTTAATTTAGATATTAAAAAATTGAAAAGTGATTAGATACTAGAAGTGGTTCGGAACAATATTTTATAGAGTATCTAAAACAATAGCCCCTTGGGTGGTTTAAAAAATTTAAACAATGCTTTAAAAAGTTCTATAAAACGTTTTGCAAAGAATAAAATATAATATAAGAATTAAATATAAGAAAAGAATTCAATTAAATTTAAGAATTAAAGTAAACAGTGAAATATCGAGTAATAGACAATAGTAAACTTTTCCGATTTTGAAATTAAAGCAAACGATAAATTATTAAATTGAATATTATATCAACTACATGTAATTCAAATTAAAGCAAAAAATAAATTATCCAATTTAATATATTGCAGCTAAATGTTCTTACTACGAAAGAAAATGATTAATTATTAAATTGAATACATTTAAGCTAAATGTAATTAAAACTAAAGAAAATGATAAAATGTTAAGCTAAATATATTTTAAATTAATTGGAACTGAAATGAAAGGAAAGGATGATTTATTAAATTGAATATATTTCAAGCTAAATGTAAATGAAGTTATATGTAATTGAATATAATATAAGCTACATGTAATTAAAATTAAAGCAAACGATAAATATTACCAAACTGAATATATTTTAAGCTAAATGTTCCTAAAATGAAAGCAAACGGTAAATTGTCAAATTGAATATAAAAGATTATAGAAAAAATTAACATTAAGTCTTTGGATAGAATTATAAAATTAAGATATTTGAATAATATTTTAGTTAATAGTGAAAATTACGAAGCATTTTCATAAAACATTAGAGCCAAAACCATTAAGTATAATTTTAAAAAAATATAGAAAAAATTAACATTAAGTCTATGGATTGAGTCGTAAATGAACATGAATTGGAAAATGAACATGGTTATAAAAGTCTAATTTAGATACTAAAAAATTGAAAAGAGATTAGATACAAGAAGTGGCCCGGGACAACAATTTATAGGGTATCTAAAACAATAGCCACTTGGGTGGCTAATAATAATTTGATTTATCATTATTAATAATACACTGCTACAAATATTGCATGAAATTAAACTTGGAAAAGAATAATTTTGTTCGTTTTATTAGTAATTAAAACGCCTCAAATATATATACTTATAAAAAGTCTCCATTTTTTTGTTAGCAGAATATTGTACTTATTTATAATAGTTATGAATTCATTGGATTAAACTTTGCAAATATTCAAATTATGTTAAAAGGGTAAAAAGATTGAATCTACCAAGGAAATTGAAAGGAAAGGAGATAAAATTTAAAATCAGATGCCTTATAAAATATTCGAATATTTTTTGCGTAGTTGTACATAATACTGATATGAAAATATAACAAAAATTAATTTGAAAATGCTTTAATTGTTGCAGTTAAAAAATAATTCATTAAAAGTTGTACTAAACTTGATTTGAACTGTATAAAAATCCTTCTGGAACCTAAGAAATAGCATTTTAGTAATTTTTCATCTTTTTGATTTTCTGAAAAAATTAGTGCACGTAAGATGTGTATAAAATCAACACCATTTTCTTTACAATGTTCACATTTTAATAATCATCATCTGCAGTCTCCTTTTATATGAATGAATTTAATTAAATACAAAGGAGAATATTCATAAAACCGATATTTTGATTGAATTTACTGCCGAAGATCACTTAGATTTATATATCTGCTAGAAAAAAAAAAGACCACCACTTCTCATATCATTCCTGTCTTTTTGTTAGCAGTAAAGCATTTTTTGTTCTTATGTAATATTAGGCTCATTTGTTCACTACTTTCTTTGTAAAAACTATTCCTTCAAATAAACACGAAAAAAATAATGTAATTGTAAACTTATGGTTGAAAACACTTATGATTGTTTGGAACAATTGAATTGAGAATCGTTACCCTGGATGTGACATGAAAATTCATTTTAGTTTTTCATATTTATATTTTGGTGTTCTTTTTCTAAAATTCAAATAAACAATATTCACGAGAGAAGTGTAAATTAGAAAAAGAATGGAATTAATTTAGAAAAAGATTTCAAGTAACGGAAAAAAGTTATTTTTAGTGAATTATAATATTTCAGATTAATATGAGATATTATTTTAACAAATCCGAACTAGGATATCTTGGGTTTTCATTATAAATTCATTGGTGATTTCGTTACTCTCCAGAGAAGATTTAAAACGACAACGTTGAGATGGAAAACTCATTAAAAACTACCTCCAATTGGAATTGTGAATCCAAGGTGAGTTGTAACGTAGTTTCTCGAATGCGACAATAATTGATTTCGAGTAATTAATTTGTCACTGATCTCGTCTTTCTAGTGTCTGTGGAATTTAATTTTCTAAAACCAAACAGGTGAAATGTGAAAGAGGAAATTAATCGGTTTTGGGTGAATATAGAGGAGAATGATTTGAAAGAGTGGATGAATCCAAGTCATTCTTTTCTATAGAATTAAAGCTGTTTGACAAAATGAAGGGAAGTTAGTTTTTGTTTTTTGTTTTACATTGATCTAGGTAATTCAATTTTGAATCTGCTGAAAATATAACTAAGAACAAAAGCCTTTTCATGAATTTCGTAAAAAATATTAATCGGTTTCACAACGAATGATAAAAATAGAATGAAAAAGATAGTAAGCTTTTGAATTAATCAAAACATAAATAAAACTGTTATCTGAAATTCCATGGGAATTGAATTGTAAATGTTAAGAAAAAGAAAGAAAGGAAACATACAAATATATTTAAAATTTCTCTCTCGAATTACCTTGATTTTGGGGATCTCACAATTTTCATCTTCCTTCACTGTTTTAGTTAACAGAAATTCATCATTGTTAGATGCAATGAGAAATTACGTAAACGTTAGGAAGAACAACTGTTTCGTATATATTCCCAAATCAAGTAAGCATATTTAATATAGAGAAAATAAACTTTTAATAATGTAATTGGTAATTAGGAAATAAGATTTTTTCGTAATAATACAAGTATATGATTTTACATTTTGGAAATTATTTTGTATTTTGCACGTTAATAGTGTTAAAGATTAAATCAAATCATATTGAGTAATTAGTAAAGTCCATACCTGATTTGAACCAAGAAGTTGCAGCAAAAATAGTGCTTACTGATCAATAGTCCATCATTTTCTAAAAGAGGCTTTCAACGTTTTATTAAGTTTTCGAATTCTCTCTTAGTAGAAACCCCGCAGTCTTGATCTTGACTTCTACCATGAATAAATTTTTTTTGCCTTTCAAATTATTTTGCTGAGAATGAAATAGATAAAAGATCAAGGGAATGTTGCTTTAAAAGAGGATTTTCCATTTTAAATCTCTTATTGCAAGGTATGTTGAGCGATAAGCGATCTAACGTTGCCATGGGGAAAGGGGATACCTTTCCGATTGACCAAATTTAGACGTTTTGCTTTTATTTTAACATTTTGTTGAGTGAATAGCTCATAGTATTTTTCCACTGATATTCTTTGGCCATGTGGAAGATTCCGTAAAATAATTCCGCTTCAGCCCCATCAAATGCAAAACTCTTTCATTAGATGCAATTCAACCTTTGCCACAAATCCTGACATTTTATTTCCATTTTTGCAGCTTCTTTTTTTTCCTTCTCACACAGACCACTACTGCTCTCCAGTTATGACTTGATACAAGAACGGTTAGTTTTGTAGATGAGAGAGAAAAGAAGTGGCAGTGGAAAAAATTGCTCGGTTTGTTCTGTTCTTTATATGATATTCAAAATTTTTTAATTTTCTTCTAAACGCTATGACAGAAACGAAGAAAAATTTATACAAGATTTAATATTTTCGGCAAATCAAATACCAAATTTATTAAAAATATTTAATTATAGTAAAGAGGAAACAACTTATTAAATTTATTACTGATTAAATAGCTAGTTTCTAAACAAGACAATTTTAATAGACAAGAAGATGCTTATTAATGTTTAACCTACCTTATGCAGCTTTTTAAGTTCAAGTTAAAAGAGAATTTGTGATAAATAGATGCATTTTCTAAAAAATATATTTTTCATCTAGTTTTCACAGATTCCATCTCCATTAATTAAAAAAAATTATCTAAAAATCATAATTTAGGATACATAATTTTGATGGTTATTTCAATATATTAATAAATAGTAAATTTGTATATTAGAAATATAAAATGTAAGTTTCTCTCTCCCGAAAACTGAACACTTTTTATTACTTTAAAAAATCTAAAATGTTAAGAATCCATGAAATATATATATAACACATCGATCAATAACTCCCGAGACTATCCCAGAGATGGCGCTCGTAGTAAACCAGTAACCAGGTCTTTCTAGAGTACGAACCTTTGCTTGAAACGTGTCAAAATTTTAAGTCGATCGGACCAGGAAAAAGGTTTTTTGAAGTGAAGTGAAAAAGGTTTTTTCCAAGTGGGTGCCGCGATTGCTTTCGATGGAACAAAAACAGCAACGAGTCGATGATTCAGAAAGCTGTTTATCGCTATTTACTCGCAACAAAAAAGATTTCTTGCGGAAAAAAAAAATTGGAAAAGCGTTGGAACGATTGTATCACCCTAAAAGGTGATTAACAAAAGGTGTTATGTTGATGAATAAAAAAAAATTTTGCAAAAAAAATGTTGTTTTCAATGTTAGACTCGGGAGTTATTGATCGATGTGTTATATATATATAATTTGAAATTTAAGTGTTAAGAAAAAACATTATCAACGTAAACAAGTTTAGGAAAAAGAATCTCTTAGGATTTCAAAAATTCCAAAATGTATTAAGAAAGAAATCATTGCAATACTATTGAGTAAAAATATATATGCCAATACATATATACATACAGAATCATTGCAGAAAAACCGAATAAATTTAAGGTTATAAATATATCTAAATAAAATTTTTTATTCTATTGATAAATTTCCAAAAGCAAATAACGAAAAATTAAAATGAGCTTTACTAAAATTATTTATGGAAGAGATAAAGAAATTGAAAAATCCAAAAATTGAAGCAGAGCAAAAGAGTGGAACATAATATAATTAATGTTATAACAAGTTGTTGATTGTTAAAAGTCAGGATATTGAAGAATTAAGGGTCAATTGGTTCTAATCAACACTTATATCATGAAAAATTGTTTTAAAACCAAATATACGTACGAGCAGAGATCAACAAAGAACAATCTCATTATAAAATCATTTAAAAGGAAAACAAACTAATAATCCCTTCCCGAATACAAAAATATTTATAATACGAATAAATAAAAAAAATTTTTTTTCAAAAAAAAAAAAAAAAAAAAAAAAAAAGAAGAAGAAAACTTACAAACAAGGATGCGTGAGAAAACTTGGCTGATATAATTTTCTCAATAAAAACAAAATGATTTAGTAAATGATAGGAAAGTCAATAGCAGATAGTGCTGAACTATATGTAATCCAGAACATAATTACACACACACACACACACACACACACACAAATTTATATATATATATGTAGGATGTTTACATTTTGAGACGCCTTCTAACACCGAAGGGCACCACGAACTTGATCTCTGCTTTGTGACTTCATTCCAAGGGGCTCACACGAATACCCACAGACGCAAGGTTCCAGCCAGCATGGGAAGACTCATTCTGTAGATAGGATTCCCCCATATATATATATACACATTCATGCATTCATTTAACAGTCTCTTCAGATGCAAGGGCACGTTCATGCTAAGACGTACGGTGTGATAGCTCCCCGAATTCTCTGTAATACGTCTTCTCAACAGTCTAAATTTAATTCTGTAAATATTTTGTGGATATCATATTGCTTAATTAAATGCCATTTTTCAAAAATCCACCTCCTCATTGAATTTGGAACAACCCCTAGACATAAAAAACGAACCAATAACTCCTTTTCTGTCGCTAGGATTCAACATACTAAAATTTAGAGGCTCAACTCTGGATCCAATAGTAAATTAATTTTTTTTTTAAAAAAAGTTAATTAATTTTTCAAAAAACATAAAAAGGTAATTAATTCGTGCCATTTTACAGAATCTGAATTATTTTACCATTCTGGTATAAGTCGAAATCTGCGAAATACCCACTCTGATCCTGTACCACCCTGGTTTAAAAAGAATTCAGCGTTTATCCTAACAAAAGATCATCTCGATTTAGAGTCTAGGAAATGCCCACTTGGAAATTAGTGTTTGGAAGAAAGTGTGCCCTGACTTAGATATTTTTCGTTTTGAAGAAACTCTGCAACCTGCAATCATGAAAAAAGTTTTGAAGTATTGCATAAAGTTTTAACATACTGTAATTAATTTCGGAATTGCGTCTTGCATTTAGATTCATAGTGGAGTGTGTCCTGCCCACAACTTGGAAGAAATATCGTAGTTCCTGTAATCCAAATAAATGCTGTTGTGGACATCCTATCCTTGGAATCAACAGAAAAGATAATTGTTTTTTCATGAACAATGAATTTTAAGTAATAAATAAACTACTGTTTTAAAAAGTAATATATCATACCATCCTAGTACTAATCAATACCTTGTCAATATTTTGAATTATATTTTACGTGAATTTGTTTATATCACTTTGACATCAAATTCAGTTATACCATCCCTTTAATGTTATTATTATTTCGAGAAAATTAAAGATTGATATAAAATTTATTATTTCGTTTTCATTGAAATTACTTAAGTGAGAATATACTGATTTCGTGTGATTTTAGTACTTTGTAAGGAAATTTTGTAGTAATACAATATAGTTTCGTTTTGATTGTATAGTCAAGCTTCCTCAAATGCTGTTTTCAATTTAGTTAATAGTATGCTTCATATTCTCCAGCGTAAAACTATCTCAAAGTATTATTTTAATTTGTTTAGGCATATTTCCCATTCATTCTCCGGTAACGAAAAATATCCCTCTTAACAGGTCAATTGAAAAGTCCCCGGCCTGACATATAGATGGTGCTACTAGAATTAAATCCATATGTTTTTAGTTACCCCTAACCCTCAAAAGATGCGTGAATAAATTTGACAGCTGTCGGATCACTAGTTTGTGAACTATAGCATTTTGAGTGATGCAACTTTTGTTATTGTGAAAAAAATGGATAAAATGGAATTTCACGTGTTGATAAAATATTGCTTTTTGAAGGGAAAAAATACAGTTGAAGCAAAAATTTGGCTTGATGCCGAGTTTTCGGACACTGCCCCAGGAAAATCAACCATCAAGGATTGGTATGTTATGTTTAGACGTGGTGAAATGAGCACCGAAGACGGCGGACGCCCAAAAGAGGTTGTTACGGACGAAAACATTAAAAAAATCCTCAAAAAGATTTTAAATGACCGTAAATTGAAATTGAATGAAATAGAAGACACTCTAAAGATATCAACTGAACGTGTACATCATATCATTCACGAATATTTGGGTATGAGAAAGCTCTGTGCAAAGTAGGTGCCGCGCGAGCTCACTTTTGACCCAAAACAACGACGAGTTGATGTTTCGGAGCAGTGTTTGAAGATGATCAAGCGTAATAAACCCGAACTTTTGAGTCGAAATGTGACAATGGATGAAACATGGCTCCATCATTTCACTCCGAAGTCCAATCGACAGTCATCCGAGTGGACTGCACACGATGAACCCGCTCCAAAGCGTGGGAAAACGCAACAGTCGGCTGGCACGGTTATGGCGTCTGTATTTTGGGATGCGCATGGAATAATTTTCATTGACTACCTTGAAAAAGGAAGGACATCAACAGCGACTATTACATAGCGTTATTGGACCGTTTGAAGGACGAAATCGCCGAAAAACGGCAACATTTGAAGAAAAAGTAAGTGCTGCTTCACCAAGACAATGCACCGTGTCACGTCAGTGAAAATGATGGCAAAAATCCATGAATTTGGCTTCGGATTGCTTCCTCATGCACCGTATTCTCCAGATCTGGCCCCCAGCGACTATTTCCTGTTCTGAGATCTCAAAAGAATGCTCTCTGGGAAGAAATTTTCGTCGAATGAAGAGGTGATCGCCGAAACTGAGGCCTATTTTGAAGCAAAGGACAAATCGTACTACAAAAATGGTATCGAAAAGTTGGAGGGTCGCTATAATCAGTGTATAACTCTTGAATTGAATAAAAAAAACTAATTTTGCCAAAAAAATGTGTTTTTACTATGGTAGGCCGGGAACTTTTCAATTGATCTGTTATGTCCGACCTTAAACCGCGAAAAAAAAGTTACTTGCTATCAATTCAGCATTTTTATTGTTGATGTGTTTTTCCTTTCTTAACATTGAGCAGTTATCTTTCTGCTCTAGTAATCATAATTTTGTTCTATTTATGAAAATGAAAATGTTTTCATGCATGAAGATGCTAATGCACTTTTTTGCTTATGCAAATAACTATTTCTATCTTGCCAATTTTAGGGGAAAAATATATATAACCCTCTTAATAAATATTTTTGTATTTCGTGTTAATCCTCTGTAGATATTTTTGTTTAATAGTATTTTTTCTTTTAAAAGAAATTATAAGTGAAAATTCTTTGTTTCATATATTAGAAAGAATTATTTACTATGTATTGAATGATAAATGTGTTTTAATTCTTATCCATACTTCGAATATTGTGTACTACTATTATATTTGTTATATACCATGGTTGAGAAGGTTAAGTTATTTCAAATTTTGCGTAAACATTATTATAACTTTAGCAGATTCAATTAAGGAAACCCATGCAAAATAATTTCGTTCATTTGAGTTAAAAAACTCTTAGCTTGACTTTTTTTTTTCAGAATAGTTAATTGTAATAAAGCATTTCAAATTTAGTTCGTAGCAAAATGTTTTATTTTTTAAGAGATAAGAAAGAGGATTTACTTAACTTAGCAGCAGAGTTAAGTTCAAAAGCAGCATTTGAAATGACATAACCAATGTTGAAAAATTTAATTACAAATGGCACAGGGTATAACGAGGAGGACACCAAATTGTCGTATGGTTACATCATTGAAGAGAGAAAAGTAAAAGAAGAATTAGCTAAAAAGAGACGACAAAGCGAGGTGGAATTGGAGAAGTTAAGAATTGAGGCTCAAATTAAGTCGAGTCAAGGGACATTGACAGTAAATACTCGTACACCGAGTGATGAATTGAATAAATTACTACATAAATTCGATATGAAAGAATATATCAGTCTGTAATTGATATTATTTGAACTCCAAGCGAATATGATGTCCGTACCAAAAGAGTTTCGAGTTACACATACGCTGGGTCTACTCCCACCAGAAATTGCAAAACTAATTGTTCGAGAGCCTGAAAAAAAGGTAAAAGATTATGATCATGTAAATAACTTGTTACTCAAAAGATTTATGTGAACTCCAGAGAAGTTTAGACAATTGTTTGTTACTCATTATAAAAGTGTTGAGAATACGTGGCGTGAATTTTACCATGAAATCCCAACAGTTTTATGAATAGATCTAGGGACTAAACGTCAAAACCTTTGATAAGTTGCAAGATCTGACAATAGCAGATCATATAAAAAGAGCTTCCGTCGAATTATAAGAATATCACTTAGGCGATTGGCCAAGCATCAATTCGCCAGTGGAGATAGCCAAGAGACTTGATGAATTTGAAGATGTCTGGCGGATATTGAAGCAAAAACCATGCCTCTCACGTCCTTTTCGAAAACAAGAAGTCAAATTATCACAAAAGTTCGTTAATATCAGAAATTTAAATTCTCCATATGAGAAATGAAGATTTCAAACCGAAAGAAAATACTTTGAGACTCATCCGAGTACCGATTTTGAAAGAACGCCTAGAAAGTGTTTCAATTGTAGCTCTCCTAACCATTTAAGCTACAATTGTCCTAAGTCAAGTAAAAGTCGGGAACTTTCGAGACCGACCAATTCTGAAGAGCAAAACTATTCTGTAGTCCTACAGATTGGGCTACATCTGAGATATAATACTTGGTGAGAAAACCGTTTCCGCTCTTACAGATACTGGTTGATGGATAAGTCTCATCTGCGAAGACATAAATACGAAGATTGTCTACAAACAAAATTTATCTAAGAAATGTATTGTTCTATCCGGAATAGGTAAATCGCAAGTGTTGACGGAAGGTTCTTTTGAACTTGACTGCTTCATAAATGAGGACTGTTATTCCTTAACCTGGCATGTTGTGCCAACTAAGCATCTGAATTTCGAAGCCGTCATAGGTGCCGGCATTTTGAAACAAGCATCTTTGAAGTTCACCCGAGAAGGTGTAGAGTTCCACAAATCTGAAGGAAAAAATTATCAATATCAAAGAAAAACCCTTCGATCTAAAGCAAATCGAAATATTCATGAAATTATGTCTGAAAATCAGAGAACATATAATAAGAAGAAAAAGAAGACAGCCCAGTTCCAATTTGATGATTTAATAGCTGTCCAATGTACACAATTTGGTTTAAGTTAAAATTTAGACTTAAATTATTCGGACCATATCGTATTACTAAAGTTAAGTCCAGAGATAGTTATGAGATTGAGAAAGTAAGTGAGCGACCAAGTAGACTCAAATGTAACTACAATCTCTGGTTATCTAATGAAGTATTTCTCCCTTGGGTAGATCTAATCAGTCAACTTTATGTTCTCAATGACAGTAACTTTTGATATTTATGAAACTTCTTTTTTAATGTTTATATTTCCTCTCTCTCTCTCTCTCTCTCTCTCTCTCTCTCTATATATATATATATATATATATATATATATATATATATATATATTGCATTATATAAATTTAGATTCTCTTATAAACTTGTGTTCTATCAGGTTGTAAGGTGATTTTCAAGTGTCGCTTTCGTCATCGACGTTCAGGACTGGCCTAGCAATAGGATTTCTACATTTGTAACGTCTTCCACATTAGAGAGCGCCACGAACCAGACCTTTGTTTTATATCTTAATCTGAGGAATTCACGCCAGTCTCTTCAAGTCGAGGGCATGTTCATCATGATTAGACGTACGATATGATAGCTCCTCAGATTCTTTGTAATACGTATACAAATAGTCTAAATTTATTTTTGTAAATATTTTGTACATATCATATTGTGCAATTCTAGCTAATGTTTGAAAATTCCATCTCTTCATTGTAAACCCTAGACACAAAAAAACGAGCCCTTAACCTTTCTTTTCTGAAGCTATGATGCCACACACACACACACACACACACACACACACACACACACACAC
>BMAW01087897.1:54508-70030 GCA_019974015.1 Nephila pilipes
TAAGGCCGATAAAGCATGAATTTATTTTATATTCAATTTCATAGTATTCTACGCTTTTCCATTTTTTGGATAACTACACTTTTGTTCAATTCATAACAATTTTAGAATCCACTTATGTAGTGTTTAATAAAATTATTACTAGAGTATATTTTTTTTATTCTGATAAATCTAATAGCTTTTTATTTATGCTATGTTTCAACATAGCTTACAAAAGATATTTTATAGTTTAAGCTTATTTTTATTCTGAATCATAATTTTTTAAAATATCTTGTACTTATGCTACAATATCCCTTTATACGTTGCTTTTAGAGATAAAGAAAACAAATATGCTTTAACCTTACCAGACTTTGCTTTTAAGAATGTCAACGAAAATAAAACATATCACTCTGATATTTTAATATAAGTCAGAAACTTTATTCCCAACCTTCTAGAATTTTCAGTGTACTGAAATGTAACACAAGATATATTTTAGGAAGCTGGAATTGAGGGATGAGTTCTCAGAAGTTGTGCAAACATTCCTTTTCGGAATTCGTGCCTTACCAAAAGCAATATGGGGAGCAGTTGTAGTAGCTGATAGAGAGGAAAAAGGAAATGAACTGTCACCAGACCAAATCTAAATAATATTCGTCTTTTTCTATTACATTTAGACTACAGGAATTTACCTTTTCGGTTTAAAAACTAAGTGAGAAATTTCATTAATGAGAAATTCAGATCTTGACATAAATGTTTTTTTTATAATCTGAACTTTTTCTTTTGTTTGTTGCGATTGATCTTTCAAAGTGTATCATTGATAGTTTTTTTTAACATAATCCCGAAACATTCAATGAAATAAATTAGAATAAGCTGATATTTGAAGCAACACAGAATAATAATAAGAAGGAAAAATATTTCATTTAGACCACATTTTAATTTCTACTTACAAATATCTTTCAATACATCGATATGACGAAATAATTCCTTTAATTCTGAATTTATTCGTTAGCGAATCAAATAAAAATAGTTAATAAGTCGCTTAGTATTTATTAATGATAAAAAATTGTTGAGAGAAAATATAGCAAATCATACTTTTTGGGTTATTTACGTATTGAATAAAATATAAATCTAAGAAAGATTTCGGAACGAAATATGAATTTATCTTTCTTTTAAATTAAACAAATTATACTAATCTTATTCAAAGATTATTTAAAATGTTATGGTAAAAAAAACCTTATTTCCGAAATTTTAACAATTTATTACTCGATTATTAGTTTTTTATAGAGACATGTATTAATTGATATTGAAAATTTAACCGAATATTCTAAATATCTTGTTTCATCCATCTAACATGGATGAATAAAGAGTAAAATGATTCCATTGTCGAGCTTCGCAGTGATTCATAAATTATTCACTAGTATTTATACACTAGTACATAAATTATACACCATTTATACTAGTATTCAAAATTAAGAAAATTTTCCGATTTGGTCTATTATCTCTAGAACTACTGGACAGATTTTAAGGAAATTTGGTTTGTACGTAGAGCTGATATAATACAAAAAAAAAAAAAAAAAAAATCATTCAACAGTTATAATATACACGCATGATCGTGCGTAACATTCATCGGAGTCGCAAGGTATGAAACAGCAGTTGCAGAATAGAACAATAAAAAATAGGTTAATAGAGGGAATGGGTCCCAATTACAGATATATAGGCCTAGTCCCGTGATTTTATGCTGGAAATAAGGGAGCTTATGAGTTCCTGTGGCAATTGGTCTCATTCGTTCAGCAATGCTGTTTTCAGGTCTTGAATGGTTCTCGGAGAAGGATTATGAATTGCAATTGCCCACCCCAGAGCGTCCCAGGCATGCTCTATAGGATTGAAGTCTGGAGATCTGGCTGGCCAATATACATGAGGCGAATATCCTCACTTTCCAGAAATTCGTCGACTAGATAAGCTCTATGTGGCGTCGCGTTGTCATCCATTAAAAGGAAATCAGGACATAGATCCAAGATCCATCCCTATACCTCGCAGCAGTCAAAGTGCCTCTTTCAAAGACATGAATGTGTGTGCGACCATTCAACATGATGCCTGTCCAGACTATCAAACCTCCACTGTCATAATGGTTGATTTCTTGAACATTGGAGGGCAGATAGCGGGTCCCGGGTTTTCATATGAAAGTACGGCGAGTATCACTGATTAGAATGAACCGGGACTCATGAGTGAAGAGATCAGTCACTAATTGATACATGCTCCAATCTCTATGATCTCTGCACTATTTTAAGTGGACTTTCCTGTTCGCAGAACTGAGCGGGACGCAAACAGCAGGTCTTCTTGAAAACAGCCCTCTCTCATGAAGATCTCTAAAACTATCACCCTTGAAACTCGGGTTTCTGTGGCCGTAAACAACTCATGAGAGACCTGAGAAGCTGTAACATCCCGGTATGTCCCGCTGTAATGGACAAATGGCGATTTTCTCTGGCCGTCGTGGCTCTTTTCCCAGACTTTCTCTTGATGGATCCAGTATCCTTAAATTGTTTCAATAAGTTGTGCCGAATAATTTTAGATTTAACGCTGGGAGTTAAATCTAATTCTCTGCAAACGTGGATTTGAGACTGGCCTGCTTCTAGCCTACGCTTAATTCAGCATCTTATTCCACCATTCAAACGTTGGTGGTAAGTCAGTTTACTATTTGAATATTAATTTAAGCAATCATTGCAAAAAAAAGCACCACAAAATTCGGTGAAATGTGCAAGCGAAAGAAATGCGAATTTTAGTGTGCGCGCTTATAAATCATGTTTTTCCACTAGTTCCGCCCCCCTCCCCCACATGTATACGCTTGCGTATTCCACGTACAAGAGTTGCATCTTTGTTTCGAAGCAGTATTTTTACATTTCGCTTAATACTTTTCATAAAATTCGACAAAATAAGCAAATTCTCTTAATTTTGAACACCAGTATATACAGGGGTTGGACAAAAATATGGAAACACCTTTTAAAAAACATGTTTCTTTGCTTAATATGGTGTAGGAAACCCGTTGGCATCCAAAACAGCTTGCAGTCTTCTCGGAATGGATAAATACAGTTCCTGTATGTGTGCCAAGGGAATATTATACCATTCTTCCTGCAAAACGGTGGCAAGTTCAGATAACGATGTTGGCGGTGGATAACGAGAACGCACTTTCCGTTCCAATGTAGACCACAAAGGTTCGATAATATTCTGGTCTGGTGACTGTGGTGGCCAGGGGAGATGGGTCAAATCCTCCTCGTGCTCAGAAAACCAGTCCTGGACAATGTGAGCTGTGTGAACAGGGGCTTTGTCGTCTTGGAAGACACCATCACCATCGGGGAACAAAGTTTGTACCATGGGATGAACTTGATCTGCCAAAATGTTCACATAAGTCTTGGCAGTCATGTGCCCTGACACAGTTATCATGGGGCCAGCAGAGAACCACGATATGGCTGCCCAAACCATAACAGAACCCCCGCCATGTTTCACTCTTGGCAACAAGCAGTCTGTATTATAAGCTTGAGATGGCGTTCTCCAGACGTAAACTCGGCCAGAAGTGGGAAACAATGTGAAAGAAGACTCGTCAGACCATATTACACGCTTCCACTGCCCTATAGTCCAGGCTTTATGACTTAAACACCACCTTTTCCTGTTATGGGCATTAGCATCACTGATGAGTGGCTTCTCAATTGCAGCACGGCCAGAAATTCCCTGTTTATGAAGCTCCCTTCTAATTGTTTTGGTACTCACAGGGTTCTGTAACACAACATTCATTTCAGCAGTAACTTTTGCAGCTGTGGTCTTCTTATTTTTCGTCACAATTGCCCTTAATGATCGTCTGTCACGATCACTCAGCACACACTTTCGTCCGCGCTGTGATTTAGCAGATGATGTTTTTCCGCTTTTCAAATATGCGGAATAAATCTTCGATACAGTACCTCTTGAAACACTAAACACCTCGGCTACCTTGCTTACGGAAGCACCTACCATACGTGCTCCAACATTTTGCCCACGTTCGAAGTCTGTTAACTCTGACATAATGCAATGACAACCTCACATAACAGTACTCCGACAACAGCTGAACTGTTTAGCACATTTACGAAGTTGTATAGGTGGCGTTAGTAGTCAAAAACGCCAGCGCCACCTACATATTTCATTAAAATCAATCTTTCTTTTCAAACATGCATTTTACAAGGTGTTTCCATATTTTTGTCCACCCCCTGTATATATAATTAAAAAAGTTATCTATTTTAAAATTTTATATTTTAAGTTTATTTTTAAATTTAATTGAATATTAAGTCTTAGCACATATAAAAAAAATAATTCCTTTAAATTATTTTGAAATTATAAAAGTCTATTAATCAATTTAATGTTCCTAAATAAAAAGTTTGTAATATATTTCTGTATGTATTTAAGCTTAAATTGCTAATAACGAAAGAGACTTTATTTATTTGGAAAAAATAGCTGTTTCTCTTGTCAAAAATATTACTAATAATTCTTTTATCTACAATTTTTAAGTTTGTATCTATAAACATTCTGTTTCATAAAATCGCAAATAGGTTTTAATCAGGTTTAAATAAGAAGGAAAAATAATAAATCCAGTTTAAGTTCTGGGTTTAATTTATTTTGGAGAATTATAAGGTCATCTATAAAACTAAAAAAAAAAAAGGAATTTATTAATGTCTATAAAATTCTGTTTATAAAAATGTAAATAAATACCGTCAAGACTATTTCCAGGTCGTTCATCCTGTGATATTCCTTTAATATGTTTAATTTTACTGTCAATATAAGAAATATAATTTTCTTTTAAAATGGGATTAATAAGAAAATTAATTTTCTCACAAGTTATAGAACTTGCAAGAAATTGTGAGAATTTTCAATTTTTTAAAATTAAACATAATATTATCAATTAAATTCTCTGTGTCTATTGAATAAACAAATATTGAAAATCATTACTGAATGAATTTATTGTTGTTTGTAAAATTGTATTCATAAAGATGTAAGCAAATACTAGCAAGATTATTTTTAGCTGGTCTACCCTGTGGTATTCCTTTATTTTGTTGAAGTTTTTTTTATCATTAAAAAATATTTTTCTTCTAAAGCGATATCAACAAGAAAACTAACTTTCTCACAAGTTATAGAACTATTAAATTTCAATTTTTAAAATTGGTCATGACGACACACATTAATTAAATCGTCTATGTCTTTTGAATTAAACAAATATTCAAAGTCATAACTATAAATAGAGTTAATCTCTTTAACACTAACGTAATTAATAATATCATAACTGTTTTAATAGCAACAATCTTTTGAAAATTATGTATAATTATTTTATAAAATTTCTCTTAAGATTTTACGAGCTTTAGTAATATATATATTGAAATCGTTAGTCCCGTTTTAACTCTATTGGGGATTTCTCTATCCCTATTAGCAAAACATTTGTAACAGTATTATTTTTAACAAGACGTTTAATAGTTCTGGTAACATAAAGTTTTTTTGCAATTATTTGCATAGGTTTTCGGTACTGTACGAATACATCAAATCAAGGATAAGCTTCAGATTCGAGTACCAGCGGCCATTTCTAGCCGCTTTTGCTAGCTGCGTAAGTGAATGCATAGAGGGAGAAAGACATGAGATGCCGAAGCATCGGTGATCGCAGCTTAAGAACTGCAGAGTGGAGAGTCAAGGAGGAGGCGGGAACCAATCATAATTCGAGTTGGATTTGTGCACAATGGACTCGAGAAAGCGGTGCGCATCATAGGTGGAGTGATCGGATGACGTCATGAGGTAGCAATGAAATTTATTGAAATTGATGATGGAAATATGAATTAATACTCAAAAAGACTTGAGCATTGCATTGTCCTATTGGGCACTTGGAGTGGATGAGGTGTTGCTTAGTTGCTAGATTGAAGAATTAGGATGCGAATTTACTGATTTTTTGGAAACTATGGGATTGTTTTCCAATGAATTTTGGGATCATTTGAATTTTTATATCGATTTGAAGGATCATCTTGGGAGAAAAAATGGTGCATTTGCAATAATTCGAAGGATTCTGTTCTGTAAAATTTACACCTTGTTAATATTTGAGATAGTGGTCATTCCCCAGACTTTCCAACCATACGTAAGGCTGATGCATAAGCACTGTAGGTAGATTAATCATTTGTTCTTTAGGTTTAGCCTTGAGCTTTTTCATTGTAGAATCATGAGAGTGTAGAGACGTTTTCGATTGTTGATTTGATGCACTTGATATGTGCTTTGAACTTGAGCTTTGCGTCTGTTGTGATTCCGAGATATCGACTGTTGGTAGTCCGAGGGATGTTTTTTCTAAGAAGTTGGAATTCAGTTATTCTATTGTGGTAGTTTCTTTTTTTAAACATGTTAGCTGATGATTTTTTCCGCATTAATTGATATTCTCCAAAGTTTGAGGCATAGTTGGAGTTTCTCAGGCAGCTTTGGAAGTAAAATAGGCTATCCCTCGGGTTGGTGGCTTTGCAGAGGATGGTGATGTCATCCGCGTACAGGCAGAGATCCACTGTTGGAGCGGTGGATAAGTCGTGTGTGTACGCTGAGTACAAAAAAAAGGAGATAAAATACTGCATTAGGGTTGTTCCGGGGCTAATATTTCCAATTCTTGATATTTTATGATGAAATCGGACCTGGAACAATCTATCTTGAAGTTATCTATGAAGAATTTTAATTAGGTAGGGCCTGAAATTTAGCTTGATAAGCTTGAAGATTGAGCAGTAATGCCAGACGCGATTGAAGGCTTTTTGAACGTCAAAAAATATTGCTAATGTAGTTTTTTACCTGAAAAAAGAGAGGGGAGGTATTGGGGTTAGACATAGGAGTCGATGATAAGTAGAGATTTTAAGTCCAAAGCCGTGTTGCTCTGGTTGGATGTTGTTGTTGGTATTGTCAAATTGCTCCAATTTGTTAGTAGTTTTTCAGACTTTCGCAAATGATGATAAAAGGCTGATGAGTGGAGAGCATGGTCCTTATCCGGTTTTGGCATAAGAGTAATGAGAAAGTGTTTCTAGTCCGCGGGTAAGTAGGAATGTATAGTAGATTTTCATCTGGTAGGTTATCGTTTTAATAGGTAGAAGCTTCAGGGCAATGTTCTTGATCTTATCTTTTCCAGGTGCTTTTTTTGTTTTTGAATTTAATGATGATTTCGCAGATTTTAGTAGGTAAAGTGAGGAGTGGTGTGAAGGTTTGGTTGCGTTGGTTGTTTAATCGTATAATAGGCAGCCGTTTTTTCGAAATGGGAATCTGAATAAATGTGACTATCTTCTTGAAATTAGTTCTCGAGGGCATCAAAGAAATAGTCTACTTTGTCTGAAGTGTTGTAAACTAGACTACTATAGTTTAGAAGGGGAAGGTATATTTTTTAGAGCTTTCTTAGTAATTTTTTGAATTATTTCAGTGAGTTAATTATCTTCTGGGTAGTGGCTTTTGTAAGGGTTTTATTCCACATGTAGTTTTGATAGTTGTTGACTTCTTTTTTAAATCTCTCTTTGTAACTTATTGAGATCTTTTTTAATTGGGGGGAGGGTATCCGGTTTCTTGCTAGGTGTTTCTAAGTATATTCTTTTCTTTGTATTTTTTTGTCAGATTTTGAGGAAAAAAGTTAATTAAAGGATGGTGAGTATTTTTGGCTTTACTGGCTTGGTTGAAAGCACTATTGATTTTTTCTGTATGGCCATTGCTAAGTTAATTTCTTCTGTGCTATTGATTTGTGGATTGCCTTGGTTGGAGTCTGCTAAAAAGGTTTGGAACTTGTTCCAGTTTGTTAATAAATAATTAACTATTCTGGTTCAGCGAGAAGTTTTGAAGGTGTAGAGTGAAGAAGATAGGGTCTTCGTCTCTGGAGAGGTGTGATTCAGTGTGGATCGTGGTGCCCTCGGGACCTTTGGTTATTGCAGAGTCAATGGTGATAGGCTTTTGATTTCTTCGAAATGGAATTTTTGTTGGTTGGGAACGATAAGATCAAGATCATTGTTTTGGGTAAGGTTGAAATTTTTTGTCCCGATGAGGTTTGGTTGTCCTTGGCTCCAAAACGGATAGCCAAACCTCATCGGATTTATGTCTAGAGTTAAAGTCTTCTACGACCAGGCAGCCATTTCTATTTCTAAAAATTTTTAGATCTTGTATTGTGATGTCTTTCTTCTTGAGGGGTCGATTGATGGAGCAGATGATTATTGTTTGCTTGTCATTTTCAATTACTATTTGTTAGATCTATTGAGCTGGTGATGATGGAGATACTGTGGTGTGCTATTGAATTTTTTGCGAAGGTAGATGTGCTACCTCCACGGCGGTTGAGTCGTCATTCCTATGTAAGATAAACTTAGGGATATTGAAAGTGTAGCAGAGGTGCAAGGGCGCAGGAAAGTTTCTTGAGCCGTAATGATGTCTGAGCTTTCTGCTTAGATGAAATCAAGAAATTATTCTTTTTTACTTATTAGGTCGTTTGCGTTCTAGAAGGCAATTAGTAGTAGGGTATTCCTTCGACGACTACCATTAAACATTATATTCTTCGTTTAGAAGGACCTTGATTTCTTTCAGTTTTCGAGATCTTTATTTGTATGATTTAGAAATAGAAAGGAAGGATTGTATAATTTAAAACATTTCCGTAACCTGAGGGTCTATGAGCTGGTCAAAAGTATCCATAATGTTATCTGTGGATGAGTTAGTGATTAGGTTGAAGGGAATGGTAACTACTTGGGCGTAGGAGATTGGATAGTATAGTTGGCAGGACGGTTAGTGTGGACCTGTTCCCTTTTTACATATAGGATGGTCTTAAGCCATATTCTTTCTTCTGCTTGTTTTTTTTTCTTATCTGTTTAGGTAGGCGATATAAAGGATTCATCGGACATTTTAACTAGTTAGAGGTATGGTCCCAATATAATGACGGCAAGTTGGGGTGTATCACTGAGTTTAATGGAATCTTTGGTGAGATGACCGTTTCCACATTTGACACATTTGGGGTTTCTGGTACAGAACCTAGAATTGTAAAAAAAAAAAAAAAAAAAAAAGGGCATTTGTAAGATTGAGTGGGGCTAACATTTTTCCTGAGCGATTCTACCTCTATTTTTTGGCAGAAGAGCTCCGTGAAGTTGAAAATAACTTTGTTAGTTTCTCTTTTCTCGAGAGTGACATGAAAAAGTGGCATGGAGATGTTCGTTCTTTTGTTTGTTATAACATGACATTCTTCTGCGTGGTTGTTGAAATCTTCAAAGTCTTTCATTATATCGAATGTCGATATGTCCCGGATAACCACACGGATTATCTTATCTTCTGGAAGTTGATAAGTATAGTTTTATAGAATTTCGTTGCTGATAAAATGTCTAATTTGAGGGTTGGCTGCCGAGATCTGAGGATAATATATTCTTAGGCTGGTTCCAATTAATATTGCTGTCAATTTAAATTATGTCTTGAAGTTTCCTTTGGACAATTGAAGCACTTTGAACATTTTCATTTGTGAGGGGGGTTGCATATTGTTTTTTAGTTGGAGCAGAGGTAATACCCTCGTCATCTTCATCCATTTGGTCTTCTTTTGAGTCTTCGACTGTGAGTCTTGTAAAGCTGTTGGAGCAGGCTATTTCTGCTGATTCGGAGATATTAGTTTTTGTTTCTTGCCACCGGTTATAACGGTGGGAACTTTAATAATTTTCTTTTTTCTTGAGACAACTTGTGTGAATTGCTAGCTAGGGTTTGCAAGATCGAGGGAGGAGATGTAGGAAAGTTCCACCTCTAGAGAGGGTTTGCTTATATTTACGAGCTGATTCTACAATTAGTTCTTGGATGCTGTGGGTGTAGTTTGCTTTTTCTTCTTCATTAACGAATCCTGTGAAGTTGATTTCGTATCCACGGAGGTAGTGGATGAGATCCAGGATTTTAGTTGCTTATGTCATACCATCAAGATATGCATTTTTTGAAGGTCCAGGGAACGTGGAATCTGGTTAATATCTTCTGATTCTAAATCTGAAAAGCATTCCATTTCGTGCTCGGCGAGAGCGTTCGAGCGAGACTTCACTGCGTCCTGAGAGGGATGAACAGGTTACGATTAGGCTGCCTGCTTTTACAGTGAGAGGTTAGGAGAAGTAGGAAATGACATGATCACTAACTTGCAATGGACAAACGTTATTTTTGTGGTATTCCAACAAGAGGTTAAGTTTCTTCTTCTGGACATAGTTTAAACTTTCACCTCCCCCCTCTCTTAATTGGCAGGATATCTTTTCAGCTATGGACGAGGTATCCTATTCTTCACCAAATTGATACTTGTGGGTAGGGTCCCAGAAATACCAACAAGCATTCTTCACATCCAGAATCTGACCAGCAGAACTAAGGAAGTCTGTTCCTAGTTGAATTCGATTTCCTTTTGCCTTTGGGAGAATGATGAACCTCGTTACGACTGATCTTCCATCAATCTCTATCATCACTTGGGTTGTGAGGACCTCACCTGTAGTCTGTTGTCCATTTGATAAGCTCATTGCTAAAGTGATTTCTGTAAGATGAGTCCCTTTTCCTTAAATATCTGGCATATATCTTTCCTCTATCAATTGAATGCGATGATCCTGTATCTGCACATACACGTCCTTCTTCCCTACAGAAAGTTATGTCGATTAAGGTCAATCGAGGGATTCTAGTCTAAGCTGCACAACCATTGAAATGATTTGCTACTACGTCTGTTCTTTTTGAGGAGTTGGTGTTTTAGGTAAGGCACCTATACTTTATCCCACCCCCCTCCTGGTATTCCACATCCATGACAATGGAAAGGGGATCTCTGATTTGGATTAACATGTGAATGTTCCCTTTTTGGAAGGCGTTCAGGTTTCCTGGACGTTACCTGATTTCAATCATTTAGAGTTTCCCTTGCCTTCACATGTCTCTTTGGTCTACTGGATAGGGAACGCCGGATGCATCCAGCATCCAGTTGTCTGTTAACATTTCTGGTGAGGTAAGTTCTTCCCAGATATCCAAATAATGTTCCTTACACTCTGTGAGCGTCTCTTTTTCATTTGATTAGCAATCATCAAATTCTGCAAACTTTCAAATGAATCAATTTTAAGTTCATTGAGCCAACCTACAAAAAAGGCTCGAATTTCAAAATAGTAATCCTTCTAATATGTCCTATTTTGGCTTTTTACGTGTCGTGAGAACAGTTCTCGAAATTTTTCTGCAGTTAACTTGAACCGTTGGAGAATTTAAAAGTAATCCTTGCATTTCTCTTCAGGCTCACGGGTAATTAGTATTAGAATGGTGATTAATGGATTCAATACGTACATTATTAAAGCTTGCAAAATCTCAAAAAAGATGAACAAAATACTCTCGAGGGTTTTGACAAGAGAGTTATTAAAAATAGTTATAAAAATGTTAAATATGTTTATGCTGAAGTTGATATATAGCTATTTTTTGAAGAAATATTTGATATATAGCTATGAATTTTTGAAGATTTATTTAATGCTATTGATTTTAAGGATTTAATTAAACTTCTTGTTAATCTTACAAAATTAAATTCCTTATGAAAAATTAAAAATTGATGATTATTTTAGTTTTGAGAAGAAATTATTCTATTTTAAATGATGAAAATGTATATAAATTAAAGGCATACTAGAAGTTGATCCAGCTAATAGTAATCTAACAGAAATATATTTACACTTCTATGAACAAAATTATGCATACAAAACTAAATATTCTTTGTTTAAATACATTTATGTGATTTAATAATTACTCGACATAAATATAATCCCGAATTTTAATCTGAATTATCTTTTTATCCTTCTTATTTAAAATTGATACAAACAAATAGAAATATACATCCAAATGATTCCTGAGACATTAATTTATAAACTGTGGATCATATTATATATAATAATATTCATGACAAAAGGGAGAGATAAGATTTTCTTGAGTGTGAATAAAATATTTTTCTTTTTAAGATATTTAAGGTGGAAAATATTTAGGAATATATATTACACTATTATATACCAAATAATTCTTAACCTGTTAAAAGATATTTAGGTATTCAAAATAATTTAAATAAATTCTATCATATTTGTTCAAGCTGATTACCTTATTCATTTTCTAACATCCTATTTAAAATATAAAAATTATAAAATGAATAATTTTCGTTTCTAATATCCTTCTTTTTGTTTCCTTAAGGAATAATTTTTTCTGAATCTTTTAATTCTTTTGATCTATTTAATTTAGCTTTCTCTTTGCTTAAATTTTTTAAAAAAATATTTTGATGTTGATTTTAATTATAACCTTTCAATAAAAATAACATTATAAGTTCCATTATTTATATTTTTTAAGATAGAGAGAAGTTTTAAGAGTTTAATTAATTGATTTTAATGGCGCCAAACTAATTAATTGGAAAAAATGGCTACGTTAATATTGAATAAATATTGGGGGATTTACTTTTTAATTATAATATTTATTAACATTAATTCTTTTTGCTCTTTTCATCTGTATTTAGAAGTTTAAATTTTCTAAACCTTAATTTTTACATATTATCATATAAAACTGTTTACGAAGGTTTGATTATTAATACACATATAAGAGGATTACAACTATTCTAATCTAGTTGCCTTACAACATAGCCTCATTTGCATTTTTATTTATTTTTAAAGAATTTTTTCTCTTTCCTTTTGTTGCCTTTGAATACCTTATTTTTGTTGTTCTCAATTATTTCTTAGATTTTCTTACTTATAATAATTTTAATCTAATGTTTAAATAAACTTTTGCAGGTTTGTTTTTGATTTTTCAACAACAATTTTTACTATTTTTATTTAAATTTAGATTTTTGATTTCTTTAGGTATTATTCAATGCATTATTGTATAAAAATAAAAATTATTTTTTTAAAAATTGGAAGGTATATGAGAAAAAAGGACAAAATAGATACTTAACACTTATGAATAATAACTGAAAATCATATAGTAAAGAGCTTAGAAAAATGAGGGAAAAAAGGAAAATGGAAATAAAATAATTAAAATACCTTCACAGTCTGTAGACTATGAGACGAGTTATACTCAGTATTACAGGATCCAGCCTTCAGCTCAGCGATTACTTTATGATTAAGATAAGTAATTACAAAAAATTAAGATCAACAATATCAAACAACTAAAATCAGAAAGTGAAATTAAGACATTTGGAAACCATTAAAGAAATTAATATAAATAATTATGTCAATATGTAAATTTCTTAGAGTTCAAAAACCTAAGATTTTTCAGTTTAAGTACATATAATATTAATAACTTCTCACGCATCCACACTCAAACGTTAGAATTAATAATATTTAATTTGAAATCAAATAATGTGGCTATAATCTGCATTTGGAATAAACCTCCGACTATGGAGGAGTATTAGTGAAGGAAAAGCGAAAGTCAGACGACGGGAGTCATCAGAACAACAAAAGATAATCTGTGATTTCGTAGACGATGTTGAATGTGAATGTCTTGTCCAATGTGTGTAATTGTTAATGTGAAACGTCTTAATTAAAATGTATTAATTGTTGAAGATTTGATTTTTTAATTAGCATAATTAGTAACATTGGCCAAACCATCACACACACACACACACACACAATTATTTACAATCAAAAATATATATAGTTATTGTAAATTGAAATGAGTAACCTTAAGATAAACTTGTTTAAATAGAAATTCCTATTTTCTTTTCAGCATTGTGTCATTCTTTGTTTTGTGCAAGACGATGTTTGCCCTTCTGATTTTGAATATGCGTCAAAAGTTTAATAATAGTTTGACAAATTTTATGTATTTTGTAATTATAAGCAAAAGTCTACTAGAAGTATTGAATATTTTGATATTTTCTCCTGGGAATAAAAGTTACTCTTATTTAGCAGAGTATAACATGTTTAAAATTAATTAATTTCAATTAAATATGTTCTATTTTGACGAGGAATTCAACTTCAAACATTTAGCAGGTGTAAAATTAAAAACTGAAGTGTTTAATTTGAATCCTCGTGGCTTTTTTAATTTTAAATGCTGAGGAATCAATTTTTTCCATTAGAAATGGTTTTTTACCTCCTTAATACAAGTGGATTTTACTTCTCAAACGAAATTTAATCCCTTCCATATTTGAAAATCAAGGGGTGTTTTTTCCATCAGTTTACAAAGAATATGATTGGAAACTTTTATTCATTATAAATTCTGGAAAAACACAAAGTTATACTGAATGAAAAACAGTTCTTACAACAAATGAACTGTATTTGATTTTTTTTCTTTTGTAATTATAACTTCGCTTAGGAATACGTATATTATATGATTTTTATTATGATTTCTTTAGATTACTAGTGTATTTGGTTTAAAAAAGGTGTTTAATTACAAGCAGATAGATAAAATAAATTGAGTTTATTCTGAATAAATTTCTAACATTTACTTAGAGTTACTTGTCCTTTTTTAACCTAGATTTATAATATTAATATTTCTCCTTTCATTATATTTGATATTCCTCAAGGAGCTCAATGTAAACAAGCCTCGAAGTTCAAAAAATTTACCAAGGCAAATTAAATCGTGTCATAGTTCAACAGAAATATAAATTTTTTTAAACAAATGAAAATACTCGCAAGGAGTTGGACCCTTAGCTCTCGACGACAGCATATTACAGATTTTAAAAGATCAAAAAATAGTTTTCTGACTTAGAAACATTGTTATGTGCTAACAAGTAAATCATTCTGTAATTTCCGTGGTAAATTGGGGAAGAGTGTGCCATCTGTAGGCTTGTAAATCGTTATATTATTTCAGATTCTACAGTGTCAGAAAACTAAATTTTGTTTTGTTTCAAACTTTTCAGATGATGTACAAAACATCTATTTAAATAATATTATAGTTAGTTTTGATAAATTAAAAGAAATATATATATATATGTTCTATAATTGTATGCACTTAAAAAAAAGCTTTAACACACACACACTCACACAACACACACACACACACACACACACACACACCACACACACACACAACACACACACGCACACACACACACACTCACACACACACACATATATGTATATAATGCAGTATAAATGTTTGCTTTCAGATGTTAAGGGAAAAAAAACAAGATTTCATAAATATTAGGTTTCAAGATTAAGCAGGGATTCTACATTAAACGTGAAAATTAGGTTAAAACTTAATATTTGTTATGTTGTTATTTAATATTTAGAAGGATTTAACATGGATAGAGAAGCTTTAAGCCACACATAGTTTTATTTCGTACATAGTAATGCCTGAGGTGCCCATCTCTCTTGATTCGAATTGTCGAGTGGGAATACTCTATCTTGTTGCTGTTATTCGTGTGACAGAAATAATTGAAATACACAACAATTTTCCAACGGTATTTGAAAGATAACACTTAAAATTTTAGGTATATAAAAACTAATTTAGTAGGTTATGAAAAACAAGACATAGATCACATATAAATTATTAATATTAGAAATATGAAAGAAAAATAGTCTAAGTTTAAAAAATGTCGTAGATTTAAACTTTGAATTAGGTTACACACACAGACACTCT
>BMAW01087897.1:80372-186199 GCA_019974015.1 Nephila pilipes
TGTGCATTGGCGTGTCGTGTGCGATAATGCAATACGTGTGTGTTAATGAATATTATTGTGTGTGTGGTTCATATTATTAAATTTATTGTGTATGTATTATATTATATTTGTGTGTGTGTGTGTGCTGTGTGTGTGTGTGTGTGTTAGTGTGTGTTTGTGTGTGTGTGTGTGTGTGTAATGTGTGTGTGTGTGTGTGTGTGTGTGTGTGTGTGTGTGATGTGTGTTATATATTTACTCATTGCCATAAAAATTCGAGTACCAAGAAGTAACAGTGGGATTGGAAATTCAGAAACTTAGCTCAAAGGTGCTTATCGAGCGAATATGTAAAGATTAGAAATGTTACTGTTGCTCATTACTGTTATTCCTCAGAGGGCGTTGAACTTCATTCCCTTAGTTATACCGTGGCCAAAACAGAGCTTGTTTGTGTGTTTTAATCTTTGGTGTTTTTAAAAAGAGATGCAATTACGATGCTATCGGAGACAATATGAGCAGCTGTCAGAGTTTGAAGAGGGAGGAATCAACAAGGATAATGGACACATGGTTGGTCCTCTCAGCCAAGTAGCCACCTAAGGCCCTTCTAATTTTTCTGTGAGGGAGGTGTTGGAACTGGTAAACAAGAGAGGTCTGTATAATAGACTGGCCAAAGTCGCCTCCAACAGACCAATGGTCTAGAAAGGCTGTCACACTCTGCACGCATAGCACACATCTTAAGATCCACAATCCACACATGCAGAATCTTCACTATGAGCCTCTGTGCCAGTCCATATCATCGCAAGTGCTGCTGCAGGACGGTTGCTGGCCCTCATTACATTACTGCCAATGACACCAACTCACGTCGCCTCTGCTTGAGTATTCGGTCTGAAAGTTGGACTAAACCAGAATGGATCAGATCGTCTTTAGTATTGAATCTAGATTATTTTTGGCAGTGATGACAATCGTGTATGTGCTTGAGGTCCTTGATGAATATTGAAGAACCATAATCCACCAAGCAAAATTAATTTTAAAGCACTTTGTTTGAATCTCTAAGAACTCAATTATACATAAACCCACATGTCTAATATATATTTACAAAGCTATATGAACCACAAGCAGCAACCGTGTGCTTCAGCACACACACACACACACGCACACACACACATATATATATGAATAGAAACATATTACTCTCCTGTTTTAGTGTAATGAAACAATTTATTTTAAAGTTCTTTGCAATTTCAATAAAGTGAAAATTAAAATTGAGGGATACAATTCTATATTTTTTATAACTAAAAAGGAAAAAAGTGACCTCCTAAAGAGTTGAACAAACATTACTTTCCTTGGAGTTTGAGATTCGCTTTCAACCTTTGGGATACCAGAAAATGATATACAGAGAGGAAATAAACTTCCATCAGTTCAAATCTAAATATTTTTCGTTTTCTTTCTTTGGAATGTGAGTCGCCGAATTCAAATTTCGTGTTGAAAAAAAGAGAATAAAAAGTTTTTTTTTGAAGAAGAAGACGTCTTGAACTTCGACTTCGAGTGTTTACATTTGGCAGTAAAACTTTGCCTCGCTTTTCGTGTTATTGATTACTTAGAGCAGGAATTTTAATATTTAGCGTTCTATGAACTCCGTTGTGAGCAGAGTAAAAACCATGGATCCAGTTAATATATTCATTAAATGATATTAAAAATATTATATAATTAATTTTCATTAAAATAAAAAAATTAATTATGATCCGGTAAACATGAATTGTTTTTTTTTTTACCAAGTTAAATAATAAAATGTAAATAATGATACATTGGGTGGTAATTCTAATGTTTAAAATATTTAGAAGCTAGCTCTTATTTTTAATTTTATATTTATAGTTGATATTATTTTTTCCGCGGATTCAAGTTCTTTAAGTTAGTTCCATTTCCTTATATCGCTTGTAAAACACACAAGGATTTTAAATAAACTGATTTTTGAAGGTTTGTATATTGCGTCATAAATCATACATAATCAATCAAGAGGAGAGATTGATGAACTGAAAATATTAATTCAAGAATTACATTTTTTTCCTATAATGAAATAATGTCAACAATAATAGCAGTTGAAATTGACGGGCACTTTTACTTGAAGTATATTAAAGCTGAACTTGAGCAATTTTCAAATTCACGAGTCAGTTTAATGTTGTAAATTTCCTACCCAGTTTGTTAGATCACTTTTCTGTTTACTTGAAGTCGATGTACATTTGTGTTATGCTTCTTAATTGAAAAAGAGTTGTTTTAAATTATGAGCAATATTGAAATATTTTAAAAAAATTCGTACTTTACAATTTATTTGTGTTTTTCGGAACTTTATTTAATAATCCTTAGGTTTAGCCATATTATTATTTTTCTGATTTTTTTTTTATCTTTTTAGATATTAAAAACAATTATCTATAGATTGGAATAAACATATTTAAAAAGTGCTGAATTTGAAATTATTTTGTCATTAGATGTCTGAGACACTAAATAAAAATTAGGAGACCAATTTGTAAATTTCCCAAGATTCTTTAACTTTCGTTGATTGCTTGTTAAAGTTGAAATAGGAAGCAACATAAGGGTTATTGGCGATGGACCTCTTAGTTTTGAACTTCGAGCAAGTTACGAGGACGTCCCCTGAATTAGTACCTCCCTCTCCAAACTTCTACACCACATCAACATGAGATTTGGGATCTTAATCAGATGCAACGTACAACAACTCTGCTTCAGTGGTACTTTGGGTCGAACCCTTGATTCGACGGAAATAATGCCAGCAGCTAGTTCGCGACCCTGACCACTAGGTTACCACGCTAGTCAATTGATATTTCCCCCCCTTAATTTAAATTTCTTTTAATGTTTTATAGTTATAAGAAACCATTATTATTAAAATTTTCAGCGGATCTTTGAGCCTTCTGACATATCTAGAGATAGTAACAGTAACATGTCAGAAGGTAAAAAGGTAGTAGACTAGGTAAATTCAATAGACATCTTTATGAGGTGACATTTACAGTTATGTACATCGAACTCTTAATTAAATTTCAAATTAATATCTACAATCTTTCATTTACTTACTCATTTATTTTTCATAAAAGAATTGTTTAACTCGTCTCATGTACTGCGATTTCTGATTTAATTTTTTTAATTCCTGATTCATTTCACATAATTTTGGAAGACCTTACAAGTTATGTGGATCACTATTAATCAGTAATATATCCTTACTTGATGTTATATTAACTTGACATTTAACGTAATACTTAAAAATTGCTTAAATTGACCTATGCTTATTTCCTGATGTACATCTCCTATAACATACGAGGAGGTATTTCGTAAAGGTTTGATAATTATAAACTAAGAAACAACTGAGAAATATAGACGAAATGTATTCTGCATATTAATTGCTTAAGACTGGATATGCATTCCCTCATCTGCTTTTCATTACATGGTTCCATTTAGAGTTATACAGTACCAGTCAGAAAACGCCACCTGTTCTGCTGAGTAAAATCAGAGAATGGCGAGAGACGAGACGATGCGTACATGATATTGCGATCTTTAAACATCTATGTAATTAACGATGACGATCCATCCTTTTTAAATATTTACCCATAAAAAATATTTGTTCAACATTACATGGTTGTGTTGTCACTCTCTCTAAAATTGATTCTTATGTACATAATGTTGTAAATAACGGCTGTTAATATAGAATTGTTTGATTTCAAGAAGCCGTAGATTGAAATAATTCCACAGTATCATTAAGTTTTAATTAATTATTGCTGAAAATAAAAGAGATAGAAAGTTAATTATATATATATATAATTATATTATTATTATTATTAATAATAATAATTCTAAAAGCTCTCCTATACAGTCACAATATTCAGAATTATACATTTCTTCCAATGTTTCTTGTGTTTTCGAAGGTCGTTATTGCAGAACTCAGCAAATGGAACTCTTATCTTCTCCTACTGCGGATTATTTCAATATACGGCTCTCTGAGAATCAAACTAAGCAACATTAATACCTGTAGTCTACAACATTATGTACATAAGAATCAGGTATTATGCAGAATAAACTTTATCCAAATATCTTGGGTATTTTTCAACATTCATTAAGCCTTTACTACATTCCCAGGTTTTGCCATAGTATTATGATACAAAATTTCAATTCATCAAATTATTTCGTAATGAAATATATTTATACAATATGATTCGGTAATGACTTATAAAAATTCGGATGATTGGATTTATACAATGAATTATCTAAGCTTTTGTTGTGTATTTGAATATAATAATTTAAAATATAATCTATTGTCGGAATAACATTAAAAAAATACAAATACGTACTCCAGCATCATTGAACCACATTTTAGGCTACTAATAAAATATCGGTATATATATATATATATATATATATATATATATATATATATTTGTTTAGCATTCAAGTTTAATTTTTGCTGTAGTGGGAATTAAATTCTCTGAATTTCTTTGAGAAGGAATGAAGATGTATTTTAAATATTCTTTGCTGGCACAATTTTGTATACACTATCTGAAAATATGAATTAATTAAAAACTTTCAGATAATTATTTTGTTCATGTTTCTTACTATTATTAGTTTATATCCCATAAAAATTTCTTTTCGCCTTTTAGAAAATGAAATATAGGAAGCCTTACTGAGATATATACAACTGAAAAGTGTCAAACAGATATATCAAAAATGTAGAAAAAATCCACACTTTGATTACGTTCATGGAAATGTATCATAATTTCTATAATTTGTCAGATTAAAGTTTGCAAGCAGCCAAATTGTGATTGAAACTAACAATTAATTAGACAATCCACAAAAGTGTGTACATATTTTTTTGTATACATATATTAGTTCCAAAAGGAAAATATCATTTGTAAAAAAACTGCATTTGTCCATCCAATTTAAATTACAGTTAGAAAAATTCCATTTAAAATAGCATTAATATGATCTTTTTATAATGATCTTTTTATTTACAACGATATAAATTTTAGTACTAGTTTAACCTAATAAAATGTTGTAATCTGAATTGAAAGATTAAAGATATAACATTTTACTTGCAATTTGAACAATGTTGATTCCTTTTCTATCTTCCGCATTTCCAATAACATTGTTTAGTTGTGTGTATGTATGTGTAACTTTAATTACACTTAGGAACAGATGAACCATCCATTTTTTTTGTGAAAATAAACCTTTAGAGGAACGCAATAAATTAATGTAATTATAGATCTTACGGGGAAGAAAATAATTGTATCGAAACAGTCAGAATCAATTTCCAGAAGAGACAGGGGGAAGAGAGAGAAAATCTAGATTACTATTTACTATGATGTTTTACCCCAAGAATTCTAGGAAAATAAGATTATCGACAGAAATATATATCGTAGACGAAGAATAATGATATTGGATAAAAAAGATATTTTTCATTGCGGGCTTACAAGACTTTCAAAAACCTAAATTGGAATGGTATACATTTCTGCATTATTTTATCAATTTCAATTTCCCTGGGAAGATTTAAGAAACCAGATTTCAGAAGGAAAACTCATTAAAAATACTCTCCTCTTGGAACTTCTGTCTCAAAGTGAGTTGTAACGTTTTTCTTTTCCAGATTCGACTGTAATTCTGATTTCGAATCTTAATTAATTTGCTCCTGATATCCAAGAAAGAATTTTCAATGGTGTTTTTCTTTAGGCTTAGGGTTTAATTTTCTGGAACCAAAAAAGGCAGATAAAATGGAAAAAAAAAACTTTTGAGAAAATTCTAAACGTTTGAATTGACCATTTCTTTGCGCACAATAAAACTGTTTTGAAAAGTTAAGAAACATTAGTCTTTTAATTCTATTCCATTTCTTCCTAGTATTGATGTAATTTCAAATTTAGGGAAAATGTAATTATTAAGGCAAAACTATTAACTTTTTGTTATTGAAAATGAAAAAAAAATATTTCTTTACTCTGAATACAGTTCCTGATTTAATTTCATAAAGTTCTTGCTCACTGAAACCCCTTTACGGAAAATCATCAAAATTAATTAAAAAAGAACAATCATGATTCTGAAGTGAAAAACATTATGAATTAAAAACATTAGAAAAACGTGAAACATTTTTAACAACTTAAAGTAATGTTAAAACTATTTTTAATCAAATGGTTTTGAAATTGCTTATGAATTATTTGAAAAGGGAGATAAATTTTTTTTTTGTTGCACATCTTATCGCTATTTTGTAAATTTTCACAAAACAAATTATTTGATCTTATTCTTTTAATATAAATATATATTTATTTTATTCATAATTTAAACCTTCTCATAAATATATTACTGACATTTCAAACTTCAAAAATAGCATAATATGGTAGCACAATAAGATTCAACATATTCATTACATATATTTTGAGTTTATGTTTTTGAAATTAATAACGAAGTTTCCTCTCATCTTATCCATATTAAAAATGCAATGCAATTATAATGCTAATTTATTGCATGAATCGATGGTAGAAACTTTATACATTTGTGATATATTTTTAAGCCGTTCAAAACCGACGAAAGGAGAAAGAACAGCTTCCCCAGGCCTGAGCGCTCTGAAAGTGTACCCAAGTATGGGACCGGACGATTTTTCTCGTTAAGCCTAATTTCATATAAAAATTCATATAAAATCATCTCTGCAATTAAATTTGCTGAAACTTACAGTTTATAATCATTGACAGCGTCTAAATAAACGGTAGTAAAATTTTTGCGATATTCAAAACAATAATAATAATAATAAATAAATAATTGCGAATTTTAAAGAAATCATATTCATTTTGATAAAGAAAAGTTATATAGCAACGAAAATAACAACAATATAAAAGATGCTTTTTTATTTATGAGTATTGAAAATATAGGTAAAACAATAGAGAATTGAATACAAAAATAAATAAATAAATAGAATAACAGTTATAAAATTACTAAATAATACTTAAAACCTTTGAAGCTAATGATACATTTCAAAACACTGTTCTACATTAGGACAAAGCTGTAAGTTGCAAATTTTAAATTTATAATACGTCAACTTGCATTTTCTTTCTATTAAGGAACTTTTTTTTGCAGACAACGCACTGTCTCCTTGACTTTTCAACTCGGATATTTCAATTTTTTCACTATGATAGCAAAGCTAATACGGATCCAAAAATATACAAAATACCATCTTGCGAACGATAAGTAGTTAAACTCTCAACCCTAATCAATAAACATTTCATTATTTCCTTCCCTCCCTCCGTCAAAATAACAAGGAAAACACCCAGTGCGCAGTAAATCACAGCCCTTTAATTGTTCAATCCGACCAAAACTAGCGAACAAATGCAGTTGCTTAAATTTCAAATTCCCCTGATCCAACAGGGGATAAAAATACCGGAAACAAAAGCGGGAATTGAAGGTCAACACTCTGAGGAACGATGCTTGAAAATAAAACAAACTTCAATCGCCATCTAATGGCGTTGAAAATTCAAATAAACCGTTCCAATTTGAAATCACACCAGAGTAATCATGGGCCCAGTGACACGAAAACACCGCGTATACTATACCGTGTATACCATATATACTATACCGTGGGCCGTGAAGGGAGAATAGCGCAATCACGAACACGTGATCACGGTCCTGAACGGGTTAACTGTTGGGGTGTGTGTGTGAATAAGTTTTAAAAGTAGACAGCTTATCAGAACACAAAATAACTCGAATATTTTGCAAGAATGTTTAAAATGAAGAAATAATTTAAATTATAAAATTCACATACAAAAATATAAGTATTACTTATTGAAATTTTCCCTAAGTTGCATCTAATTATTTGTTGTTACCAAAGTTATGAAGAAAAGTTTCTTTGAAAATATTGATGCTTTCAAAAGCATAAAGTTGTGTAAGTTGTATTAAGATGTATAAAAGTTTCACTTTAATAAAAAAGAGAAATCATAGCAGAATATTAAATTTTTCCAAAAACGATATTATTAGCTTTTCTGTATTAAGTACATGACATTTTAAATAGGAGTTTAAACTTACAGTTGGAAAATGTGAAGAAAAAAACTTCTGCGGAAATTTTAGTTACAGTATTCCTTAAACAGGAGAAGATAATTTTCATTTTGGGATGTATATTTTCTATAATATATGTTATAATAATATGAAGCGTAAAATTTATTTCATTAAGACCTTAGAAAGTAAAAGTTTTGTTAAAATTCACTCGCATCTTTTTTCATTTCTCAACAAATATTTTCTTTTATGGAGCTAAAAATAAAAATTTTAAAGAATTACCATTGTGGTAAATAGCTCCTATAAAACACTTTTGTGCATTAATATATACAATATCAACTCACATTAATATATGATGATAAATAAACCCGTTACACCATAATCTTTTCAGAAACAATTTTTAGTTTTAAAAATATTCGCTAAAATAAAGCACCCCCTGTCTTAGTTTATAAACCAAGAAAATTTACTCCAAAGCAATTAACAATTTCAAAGTGAAAAATAGCTGTGAAAGAATCTCAACAATCGTAGAAAGGTAAAGGAAGAGAAGAAGAGAAATATTCTCTACAGTTGAGAAAACATACTGCTTCTAAGAATTCTTACATCACCCAAAGCAATTTGGATGCTGCTGCAGCGGTTGATAGAAAGGAAATGAACTGTCACTTTCTCTCTCTCGCATGTGAATTGCGCTGAGTTTAGCACTGATGATACATAAATACGGAAGAAGAATTTTCTCCTGTAACAAATCTCGAGCTTCAATATTAAATTTTTCCTTTCTGCTCTGTAATTTTTGATAATCTCTAATCTGAATGTTTTCTCTGAAAAAGTTTCAAAACAGTTGAAGGATTAAATAAAAGTTTGTTAAGTCAAGTTAGGGGTTTAAAGCAAGTGATTTAAAAAAAAGTAAATGCCTCCTGGATCAATGATTTTTAAATGTCATGACTAAGAAATATTCTATGAGACGATCCTAGGCTGTACACGAACATTTTTATAGATTATTGATTAGATTGCTTTAGAAAATAATTAATATTAATATTAATTCGCCATTTTCATTTGTAATTTTAAATACTGTCTCTAAGTATACTTAATAAATACTTATGAATATGAAGGGAAGGAAACAAATAATAATATAATATTTTTTGTTTGATTTTTTATCCTCATTTCTTTATTTTCAGGGAGTGAGTTTGTTTTATTAGAAAACTCATCGAGAAGAAACTTGATTTGAATTTTTTAGCGTTTGAGATAACTTTCGAGTACTTTCTGCTCACGAGGAAATTTATTCAGCTTCAAGAAAAGATTCAATGAATTTCATTTTTATCTCTGTCAAGAAATATCGTTTCATTTGGGTAGAAACTAAAGCAAAGTTGAACCATGATGGATATGAACTCAGGTTATAAATATTCGCATATGGAAACTAGAGAATATTTTAGTGTTTTGACAAAGAATTATTCAGACGCTTGAATTTGCGGAATGTACTTTCATTTGATCTTTTAACCTTTTTTTTATTAACATGTACATGAACGGAATTGTAGAAGTCTATTACAATTGATAATCTCCTAAATTCATGTATAAAAATAATTATATTATGCTTTAAAAGAACAATTGGAAGTAGACTTTTGAGTGTTTATCTTATTTTATTTTTAATTTCTGAAATGTTTCAACGTACTTTTATTCAGAAATTTTAAAATATGCTTATTATCGACCCGAGTACTCCATGTTTTATTAGATGAACATCACCTAAAAGATGAAGGTACTACTACTAAATCTACTACTAAAGAAACAACTATTAAAATATTCATCTTTTCATAGTAGTTTGAATTTATGTTAATAGTCTTATACCAATTCTGTATTTTTGTTGTCTACTTAATTGACATTCCTAGTGGACACACACAATAAAACACTGTTGATGTGTATTATTAAAAGCATTTCATCCCTCGAATGTGGTAGGAAACAAGAATCACACTCTAACGTTCTCGGATTGGGATGATTGCTGAGCACCACCAGCCTATTGATATTCTACCACTTTGAGGACGAGTCGGCTATTCTGGCAAGGCAAGCATGTGCAAATGATGTGAAACTGAAGTGAACTAGAGTCCTTCTGCTACCGCTATTTAAGATAGCATTGAAAGCATACAAGGAATGAGAGAGGAACCGCATTCTGGTTTTATGGTTCTCTCTTCTGTTTGTTCCTAGACTAAATTCTTTAAATGATTTTAATAAAAGTATAGTTATTGTTAGTTATATGTGTTTAGTTTCTCTTAGTGTGAAGTTTAATTATCTTCTTATCAGGAGTGAGTTCACCATGGTTACTAAACCAACATAATGGTAAGTACCATTGGATGCATTATTATCAAATTACAACACTAGTGTCCGTACAGGTATCGGCCGAAACTAATTTCATTAATGATTCTGGAGCTGAAGAATGGATTTTGGTGATGATTACTTCAATCTGGAGATACTCGAGAACTGTTACTAATATTCTTCAATGTTTTCATCCACTATGAAATAAAAAGGAAAACGATACCTGAGTGGGTACTTTCTTCTCTTATATACCCACTATGCCACGTGAGTAAGAGTTTTCATTCCATTTATTATACTTCAACCTTCACTATCTCGTAAGAATGTCTTTAGGGAAAGCAAGATTCGAATTTATGAGTAGACACAATTTTCATCGGCCGTGAAATTCTTGTGAGTAGTGGTTTATGGCAGCTCTAAATCGATACATACGTAAAGAAAACGAAGAGCCACTGTTGGTCAAGTCTTACAATCAACAATTTCATACTCCATAATGTTTAGTGTCATTTGCGGATTCAATGGCTATTCCATTAAGGACCACGCGTATACTGTGGGAAAAGAGAACGTGCTGTATATTAAAGGGAGTTGAGCCTCAAAGGCTCCCACTCTAGAAATTAGGAGAGTTGAGGCCAATTCAAGTGCCCTCCTTGTTACTTGATCGAGGTTCAAATTAGATGTCAGTGCAAATTAAGTGATAGTTAAGAAAAAAATCGGTTTTTTAAGAAAACTATTTTTTTTATTTATTCTATACATTTACAATACATTTTCTAGTTGGCACATATCCTCCCTTAGCAGAAATGACCTCTTGCAGATGTTTTGGTATTGACTCCATTAGATTAGTGCGCATGCTCTTGAGTACATCGTTATGAAGCCACACTTGAAATACATTGTTTATTATGCGTTCTTTTA
The DNA here is from genome assembly GCA_019974015.1 of Nephila pilipes. Classification (NCBI taxonomy): domain Eukaryota; kingdom Metazoa; phylum Arthropoda; class Arachnida; order Araneae; family Nephilidae; genus Nephila; species Nephila pilipes. Next base: position 91,563 of record BMAW01087897.1, read on the forward strand.
TTGTATAATCCATCTTATCCAAAAGCCTCTTCATAATTTCCCACAAGTTCTCAATGGTATTTAGATCTGGTGAAGTTCTAGGCCAATCAAGATTTTTAATTTGATTTTCCAGCATAAGAGTCTAAGCCAGTTTTGAATTGTGACAAGGAGTTAAGTAATGTTGAAATGTCCGTTAAAGGTTTTCATGAATGAAACAATCTTATGCCTTAATTTTTCAATGTATTTAGTCGAATTCATCATACCTTGAACAGGAAATAAGCTCCCAGTGCCATTTGCCGTGAAAAAACCTGTAACATTTACTTCAGCTGGATCCTTACAATCTGTTCGATATGGTCCTGTCTCAAAGATTCACAATCACTTCGTCTCACAACATCTGAAATGTATCCCTACACAAATAAATGAGTTTCCTCACTGAAAACTACTTTCTTCTAATCTTCCACAGTCCAGGATTTGTACTTTTTAACCCATGCTAAACGTTTTATTTCATGTTAAGAGTTAAAAATTGTTTTTTCGTTGATCTCCTTGCCTAACGATCAGCGTCCAGGAGCTTACTCAGTACAGTTAAGCCATTTTCATTAAAACCTGATGACAATAAATTCCTTTGAAGGTCTGAGCTTGTTTTCTTTGGATTAATTAGCTATTTCTTAGAATTTTATCATGTTTAGCAGTAGTTTTTTGCTTACGCCCACATCTTTTTTTCCTTTTTGAGGAGTCTGATGCTCCTTCTTTGAATATGTTAGGATACTTGAAACACTTGATTTCTCTACACCATCTGCAGAAGCTATTTCTCTAACTATCATAGAAGTGTGATATTTAAGAGCTATAATATTAGTACGCTTCCTTAGAGTTATATCCATTTTTGAATCGTGAAAGAGAGACCAAACACTAACTACTAACTGCCTCTCCCAAAGACTTTTTATTGAAGATTAGGTAAGTACTACTACACTAAAACCAGCCAAGTGAATCAGTCACACTCACTTTAAGTAGATAAATTAGTTTTGGGTTGGTTCATACTCACTCTAAGCATATAAAGTTATTTGGAAGTGGTTTCAGCCACTTCTACAAAAAATTACCTTGTCTCAATTAATTTGCGCAGTACAATACGCAGTCTTTTGCCAAAAGCCCTCATCAAGTTTTAGAGAAATATTTGCTAAAATAGCTAGGATGGATTTGGTTCGGTTTTTATTAACGTCACACTAGAAGCAATTAGGATGAAATAAATGAAATCTAGGGTTGATAGAGAATATACATTTCTCATAGAAAATCGCTCTGAAAAAAACGCGTGTACTTGTTTTCCAATTATTCTGAATAAGTAAGATAAACGTCTACGTTCATATCTTTCTACTTGAATTAGTCTCGTGTACTTTACAATCATAATTTTAAAGATTTTTTTTCTTAATAACTCGCATTTTGCATAATTACAGCTGTTTTCAAAACTGCAATTTCTTAAGCGATATTGATTAAGAACAATTATTAAACTAATGAATCGATGTTGGTGAAGGATTAATGTTTTAAATGACTAGAAAATAAAATAATCCTCATATTTTCAATAAAATGTCATTTTTATATCTGCAAATTGTTTTATAATACCATAATAATAGAAGTGCGCACTGACTTTTGCTTTCAGTTCCTACATTATTTTACATGCTTTTTCTGAATCGGCTATAGTTATCTCGACTATATAACCAGTTACTTGATTTAATGCTATAATGGGTTCGTAAATGATGGGGATAGCGTAGGTTTCTAAGTATATGATTTCAAATAAAGACTGTCTTTAGGTAAAAACTGACGCACTTTAAATACGCCATGACTTAAAGCTTTCACGTTCGATGTGAATAGTAGAATCCTTTGTCAGATGTCATGTAACTATGTTTTTATTCTAGGAGACTAGATTGTCTTAAGAGGGCCTATGAATCTGGTAGAAAAAAGAGCTAGAAACGTTTAAAAATATACTAGATAACTTGATGCTTTCAAAATGTCATGTCCCTTTGTGCGATACTTGAGCCCCACTCCATAAATACTTTAATACCCAATCACTTTGTACATGAATTAGTTTCAATATTCAACTCAAAATTCTCCTTAAATGATATTAAATATAATTTGAAACGTAATATCTGCTTAGTCCTGTTGGTAGAATCGAGTAAATATTGGAAGTCAAAGATTTGAAATTTGACTTCACACATGGAATACGGACGATTGTTGAAACTTAAATTCAGCTGTGCAATAAAATACTCCCTTGTCAAGGCATGGAATTTAAAATGGCGTGGTTCTAGCTCAGGTATCTAATCTCTCTTCAATGTAAAAAAAAACTTTCTTCATTTGATATGATTACGTCTAATCTTAAAATTATATTAACCTAATTCTGTTATATACAATATTTCCTTTGAACAGCATTGTTATCAACATTTAAATTAACGATGCAAAAAAAAAAAAAAAAAAAAAAAAAAAACGGAAGACTAGTTTCCATTTTCAAATCAAAGTAAATTTACAAGAAAATTATAATTAGTCTGCAGCCATCCATTAGTAATGAGTTTCCAAAGCTAACAGTTAAATTTATGAAATAACTCATAGTTAAATTAGAATACTTTCAAACATCAAATATATTTTGAAGTGTGCTACCCTTGAAATTCTTTTTATTTTGAAATGACCCTCTCGAAAGTCTCCCTCTCCTCATTCAATGTGAAGAGAAAAATGAATAACTCTACATACTCTTATTTACCTCCAATTGTACGTCCTGAAGTCGACTAAATTGGTGAACTAATCAAATTATGGTCAGGATCCCCCGATACACATGTTTTACTTGAAACTACCCATCTCCTCAAGCTTAATTATCTCTTTTGGTACGAAAATAATTATCTCGAGATGCAATTTTGGGCTCTCATGCGACAAATGGATAATTTAATTATCTCATTCGACGAATTTCTGAATTTAAACTTGATTCTTCACGAACAAATTATATATATGTTCAGAATTTAAGAGAACTCTTCAAATCTATTCTAAAAACCCAGGCATGTCACAAATTCCAAGACATTCACTTTGAAATAAGAAATAACAAGGTGTAAGTTTACTTAAAATAAAGCATGTCAATAAAGATTTGAGCTCATTTCAATGTTTTATGCATTAAACAATCCATGAGATATTCAATAAGAATATGGCTTACAATTTATAAAACAATTACATGAGCTAATCAATTTCCCTATATGACTTTCTTACTATATAAAAAAAACACTCAGCACTGTTCTAGATTTCAAGGACTTACAGAGACTTAACTGTTTTTAATCAGTTGTTTTCAAATTCATTAGCCAACAACAAAAGCTTACAAAGAGATGTCTTACATGAGCTGTAAATGTTTTTCTTTGGAATATAAATGCTGTCTGGGACGCTGGTATTTTAGGTTTAGGCCTTTGTTGGGTGAATTTGGCCTCTCTTGAATGAAAAATAAACAAAAAAGTAAGTTTAAATCCTAAGAGATATCTATCGGTTATAATTATTTCTTTTAGTTTTTTCATTACCTAACTTTTTACTGACACTATGAACTAAGTTTTCATTTATATTATGTAATTATGATAGGTGATTGGTTTTTTTTTCACGGCGCACTAGCAGAAACATGCGGGTTATTGAGGATGGACCTCATAATTTTGAGACTCGTTCAAGTGACAAGGACGACACCTGAGCTGGCCCCTTCCTCTTCTGACTTCCACACCACGTCAACGGGAGGTCTTTGACCCATGACAGATTTAACGTGCGACAGCCTCGGCTGCACGGCAGGGTTTTTTCGTGGTATTAAGGCTCAAATCTATGGCTTGACGAAAACCACAGGCCGCGAGTCCACTACTATGATCACTTGGCTTCCGCAGCCAATAATTATGATACATATTTCAAGATTTCAAAAAAATACATACAACATATAGAAATTAATAACATTCACTTTTATCCAGATATTTTTACTAAAAACTTAAATATTTCATTCTTCAAGGAGAGATATGGTTCTTTGACAGCGTATTAAAATTTTGCTTAAATACACAAATAAGAGAAAAGATAGAGCCTGACACAATTTTAAGTATCTGTAACCATGATATGAGGCAGAAAATTAAAAAGGGTGAATAAATTACCACGATGGCACATTCCTGAAAATTTCGTAATAAACTGCTGTTAGTAGAAAATGCAACACCATGAAGGAATCATCAGAATCAAATGAAATTCGCAGCAAATGTCAATTATAGGATATTATGCAAATTAATAAAGTTTCAGAGCCATCGCGCGTGCGCGGCACGCGCAGCGCCCTCTGAATTGATGCTGAAAGCGTATAAATAAAGTGCTGTAGCGGGACGTTGAAAAAAGTCTATGATTATTTGTTAGTGGCAAACGTTTAGTGAGACCTGAGTATGCCTCCACGATGGAAGAATAAGAAATTCAAGCAACTTACGGAGTTTGAACGAGGGAGGATAATCGGCCTTCGAGAAGGAGGATTTTCCTATCGCGCAATAGCAGCTCGTATGCAGCGGAACAGTTCCACAGTGATGCGAGTTTGGAAGCAGTGGACCGACGAGCACCGAACAACTCGAAAAACAGGCACTGGACGACAGAAGGTGACGTCAGAGCGCGATGATCGACACCTGCTCCGCATGGCGGTGAATGATCGCACAGCTTCCTCCAGGCAGCTGGCAGCACGTTGGTCTACTGCTACAGGTGTACAATTGTCGGCTTCGTCAATTCGTCGTCGTCTGCTGCACCGTGGATTGCGTGCAAGGGTGCCTTTATACAGGATTCCCCTCACGGCGAATCATCGACGGCTGCGTCGGCAGTGGGCTCTTGAGCACAGAGACAGGCGAGCTGATTGGCACCAAGTTGTCTTTTCAGATGAATCACGCTTCAATTTGTGGACCCATGATGGCCGTGTTCGTGTTAGACGTTATGCCGGTCAACGCTGCCTTCCTGAGTGTATTATTGAACGACATAGTGGTCGAACACCCGGAGTTATGGTCTGGGGTGCGATTTCGTATCATGGACGATCCAATTTGATACGAATTGAGGGTAATCTCAATAGCAACAGGTACGTCCGTGAAGTGCTACAGCCCGAAGTCGTTCCTTTCCTTCAAGGCATCCCTGGAGCTATCTTTCAGCAGGATAATGCACGCCCACATGTTGCGCGGACTGTTCGAGACTTCTGTTCAGCACAACGCATGCAACGCATGCTTATTCACCGGATATGTCGCCTATTGAGCACGTGTGGGATATGGTTGGTCGGCGTCTCGCTCGTGATCCGCGTCCTGCAGTTTCCAAAGACGAACTTTGGTTGCGCATACAAGCGATATGGAATTCTCTTCCTCAAGCAGATATTCAACATCTGTTTGACTCCATGCCACGTCGTATAGCAGCACTTATTGCAGCGCATGGTGGCTGCACCAAATATTGATTTCGGACGCTTAATTTGTTTCTTTTGTTTTGAAAATTTCATCATTTATTTGTATCAGTACAAGTCGTTTCTGCATTAAATTTCATTTGATTCTGATGATTCTTTCATGGTGTTGCATTTTCTACAAACAGCAGTATACATTATCTTATTTTGAAGAGCCTTATGATCAACGCGAAACTAACCATGAAATTATTTTCGAATCATGAATTATAAAAAGAAAACTTGATTGCATAACAACATTTCTCTATAATATGTTTATATATTTCAAGTCAGATATAATCACTATAGATTTTCTTCATTTACAGCTTTAATATCTTCTCCCTCAAATTGAGAAAATGATCCCCCTTCTTCAAGGAGAAATGGCCTTGTTTCTCCGTGGGATCTATAAATAAGCGTTTGATGGAAATAAATGCTATGCAGAATAGTCACGAGCAATCTCATCAGATGGTGATTTTCAAAACAATACACTTTTATAGAACAAGATGTTTATCCTTTATAATTTATGAGTCAAATGATGGGGAAGATGTAAGGTTTACTGAAAGTTTATCAAGAAGTTATTTCTATACTGTATTTCTCTGAACGATTTTCTCTCGAGTGATTACTAACCGTTTCATTAAGAGAAGGATTTTTAATAAGATTAATAATTTTACTAATCATCTTTCTGTTGAATATAGTTGACGAATTATAGCATTCAATGACTATAAGTACAGTATCTGTAAATATATTAATCATAGAAATTTTAAGACTAAAGAAGGGATTGAAAAAAAACGACATTAAAAATAAATTGCAGGTTTCAAAAAGACTTTATTAATTGCTACGTTGACAAAGTTCCAAGTAATTACGGAGTTATTAGCAAATATTATTATAATTTAATAGCTAATGAACCACTAGAAGTGAAAAATACTTATTACGAAAATAGTTTTAGTGACTTAGTAGGTAATAATAGAATTACAGCTCTTAATAAAGAAATACAAATAAATAAAATTAAATTTTCTTGGACTTAATTACTTCCAACTTTCATAAACACCCCCTTAAATTTAGAACTGTCACTAATTGATATAACTCTTACATTAGAAAATGAGAAAAATTATTTCTAAATATTTAATAAGATACAGTTAACAAATTTAATTAACTGCTTTCATTAAAATAAATTTTGATAATATTAAGAATATTACAGACAAATAATTTTTGTTAAACATATTTATAATTCTGAAGACCTCTTTTACTCAACAGGCACAGATGAGCTAGTAAAGATAGCATTAATTATTCATAAGTGTTGTAACATTAATGAATTCATTGGTTATGATAAATTTATATCTTTATTTTAATATTGCTCAAAGAGAAAACTATATTATATATATCTCTAACAATATAAACAAACTAAGGGTGATCCACAAGGAGGGCCTGCGAGTAATAGTTTGGTGTTTATTTACTAGCATTACTATGAACATAATTATATTGATAGAGATAATTTTATTATTTTTTGACAAAAGACGATATATAATTTTGATTTATAATAAGCCTTCTGAAGATAAACCAAATTCATCTTTTTAATCTATTTATTTAAATCTACTTAAACTACTAACAGTAAATATGAAACAGAATATTTTGACATTCAATTGAAAATTACAGTTAATAAATTAATTAATCAAGTATAAAATAAAAGTGAAAGTTTTAAAATGCATATTTATAAGGTACCTTTCTAGTGAAATGTTTACATATTACTGCTTTTAGAAATATTATATTAAATTAGGTGATTAGAAATAATAATTTAATAAGTTCTTCTATATTAAGATTAATTATATAACAAGTTTTTCACAAGCTGTATAATTGCAAATTATTCTATTAATTTTATTAATAAGTATTTAAAAATGGTTAAAATAAATTAAAAGTAAATATATATTTTGTTTGTATATTGTATATATGTTTGTTTGTATATATATATATATATATATATATATATATATTTGATATACATTACATATTTGTATTATTGTATTCATAATTACATACTTTGTTAATCAAAATTACTTTTCATCCGTAATATAATTTTATAATTGTAAGTATTTACACAATTTTTAAAAACAATTATATAATTATGAAAATTTTCCACTTCATGACAACTTATATTTCAACTTTCTATCATGAATATTTTTGAATTTTAATTGTATTTAATAACGAATTTTTCCCATCTGTAAGAAATTTCAATATATTTATTATTATTATTTTACTTGATAAAAAAGTTTTACCATTCTTAAAAATTGGTAGGATAAGTAAATTAAATAAATATTATTATTCGCAAGAATTAGTGAATCAATTAAATGTAGTTTGGTGGTCAAATAATTTCTTGATAAAAATCATTATCTTCTTTTGTTAAAATTATTTAATAATGTGTATATTTATATGTTTAGCATGTTTTAATGTATTAAATTAGTTTACTTTGATTTAAAAGAAATCGTTCCCTTTGTTTGTACCTTCTTTTTTATACGGTTTAATTACTATTTTGAATTTTGGGTTTTTGCTTATTTATTGTTTTATACCATTTTATTATAATATAATCGACTGAAGTGTGATGGTTTGATCTGTAATAAGGGTATTGTCTTAAAACAAATACCATAAGAAAGGTAAAGACGATATGAAAATTATTGATAATTTAAATATACTTGAAAATTCTGTAACTTTTATTATTGAAAAATTAAAGAGAACTTTAAAAGCTCGATGGAGAAATTGAAAATTCGCTTGATGATGAGACAAAATTACAAACCAAATTCGAAAATAATACAACATATAAATAAATGTTAACTTTATCGAAATCAAGAATAAATAGATTTTGAAAAAATAGCCAGGAAACAACAACAACAAAGTACAGATTTAAGAATAATCGATATTCCGGAAAAGAACGAAATCCAGCAAGTAAGATTTCAGAAACTCGAAATTTCACAATTTTACCACTACTTTAGTCAATGGATTAGTTTCTGAAATGCTTGTTTGAGATAGCAATTCACGATATTACTTGTAGTTCCCTTCTGAAAGAAGAAAAATTTCATTCTTGAAATGCATACTCTTATGTGCATTACCGCTGGTATGATAGAAGGTTTTTCCATTTCAGACACAAATTATTATTCTGCTATAAATATTTTCAACACTAGATTTGGAAGACACTATTTTCAATGCACATATGTGCGAAAACTCCTTAATCTTTTTCCCATTCACGATTTAATATTTTTAGATTGAGGAAGCTTATACGATTGAGATACAAATTCGCAGCTTATCATTTTTAAATGTGAGACCAGAATCATATAATAATATGTTAATTCATGCATTACTCAGAATTATTCCAAACGATTTCGTATCAGAGTAGAGTCGTTATAATGATGGCCAGGGATGTTTTGATAGCAAATGTTTTGATTTTCTCAGAAATGAAATACAATCGCGTGGAAGAGAGTTAATATGTTTAACTTCGACGATGGATCAGTAGTTTATGTTCAAAAATATAATTACAGTCGTCCCAAGTAATTTTGGAATGATTTAATTCATTATCAGAAGGAAATGGAAAGAAATGACACAAAACAATGGGACCTGTCACTGCCACTGTCCCCACCGCAGTTGTATCCAAGTGTTTGAGTCAGTCGAAAACGAAAGCTGAAAGGTGAAAAAAGTACCAAAAGAATCCACGATCACAATAACCAGATGTTAAACCTATTCGTTATTTAACCCATCTTAATTAAACTTATTACAAACTATTAATAATATTCTGGAAACTGAGTTCCTAGATTGCTTTTAGAGTATTTGTTCATAGCAAAATATTTGGTGTTTCGAAACTCTTGGGCAAAAATGTTATCGGCGATAGAAAACATCTAAACAAGCAATATTCACCATATAATGTGGAGAGCAAGCAAGAGAGAGCCACTAGAACCGTTACTGTTATATGAAAGAACGAAATTTCATATGGATAGAGGAGGTACTAATTAATTTTATTGATAGAATGTGTGGCAAAATAACAGAAACTACTCAAAAGGGCGACCACCTGTAATACTACAGACATTAATTACACCTACGATGCATTTTTTCAATCACACTCAACATTGCTCGAACCCCGCCAGCAGCAACAGAAGTCCTAACAACTAGATCCTCGTCGCAGTCGATGGGGCTTTCGTTTACAACACAATCGTACGGTCTCATCGAAAGAGTAAATGCTGCATTGAAAAATTTGATACATCAGAGTTAACTTCATTACAATGTCCACAAAATCAACTTTTAACCCATCATAGAGCATATGCCGAGGTATATATTGACGAAATTGTAATATTTTTAAGTAGCTGGAAAGATCTTGAAGAGATTTTATGTAGTTTAAATAAAACTAACTTCAACGCATCAATCTTCAAAAGTGCAGTTTTGGTGAACCTCAATTGAAACTTCTTAGACGAGTTGTAAGTTCGGGCAACCATTCACCTGATCCTGAAAAAGTACTTGCAATTAAGAGTCTCTCACCATCCAAGACTAAGAAAGATGTAAAAAGTTTCTTAGGTCTTCTGTAAGTCTACTGATCCTATGTGACGAAATTTGTTGAAATGGCTTCCTATGATAAATCTTACAAGAAACAAAATCAACTGGGTCAAGATGCAAGAAGACATTTGTAGGAAGAAAACTATTTGTGAAACTCCCGATTACAATATAACAAATTTCCAAGCCTTATTTACTATTTTCACAGACGCTTTTACATTTGTCTCAAGCGCCTGTATTTCTCAAGTTGACGAAAATGCAACTGAAAGTCCTGTCGCTTTGAAAAGTAAAAAGGTTATTAAAGTCACAAGAAAAAAAAATTCTTAGAAACAGAAGCTTACGCCATTATCTTTGCCCTAAGAAAGTTTGCAATTTATATATATGGATCTGAAGTTGAAATAGTTAGTGACCGTAATCCTTTGACGTATCTGAAATAATGTTTACTCTAAAATACTCTAGAGTTGTTTTTAGCTTTGGAATGATTTAACGTCAGTGTCAGTTATTGTTGTAATAAGACTCGATTGTACGCTGATGCACTGAATCGGCTGCCAGCAATATTCATTGGACAGATACTTGATATATCGAACTCCTTTCCCGAATATTTAAAAAAAGAGAGACAACATTTCTTAAATTCTTTTATTACAGTTTATGTTTAAATTTATGTATTATTAATGTATTTTATTTTTTTCTTAGATGCATTTTCTGTATATTTTGCGATTCAGAAAAGCATGATTCATACTAAGATTTTGATAGGGAAATATCTGTGATGAGAGAAAAATTAAAAAGGGTGGCTAGGTACTTTTCAAATTTCTCCATAATAAAAAGTCTAGACAGGAGAGATCGAGTGAACGTGCCAACCAAGGTGAGGGCCGACCTTGACCTCTCCATGTCACTAAGAATTTAACATCTAAATTACTCCGCATATCCAAGCTGAAATGGGGTGGTGCTCTATCGTGCTAGAGCCACATACGTGTTTGTATGTGGGTTGAAACAGGTTGAAGTAACTTTGACAATATCTCATGTAAAAATGTGAGATATGTTAAGTCGTCCAGTCGAAATGGCAGAAGGTATTACCCGATCAAATTGTCTCCCACGATTCCAGCCCAAATATTTAAGCTGAAACTCTTCTGATATGAACGATGACGTGTGTCGTATGGATTGCTCGATAACCACACATGAAGCTTGAGCGTATTCGAAATGCCTTCACAAGAAAGGTGAATTCATCCGTAAATACCACATATACACTAAAATCAGGCAGCACTGATAATTGTTGCAAAACCAATGTGCAAACTCATCAAGTGGAGAATAATTTGTAGATATCAAGGCTTGCACTTTCTGTACACTGAAGGGGTGTAATCCTTCGTCCCATAGTAAGCGATAAGGCACATTTACAGCATGGGAAACTTCTCACGTGCTAATATCCGGATGAGCTTCCATACTTTGCAGAACTCCCTCTTAAACGTGTGGAGTCCGCACACTCCTGTCATGCCCTGCATTATACATGCCTTGGGCAAAGGATCCCATTTCACACAGCACTATTGCAATCACTGAAACATTTTTCGGTCAGGCACGCGTCTTCTCAGGAAACGCTGCCTGTACTGTCTTTCGGCTTCCGAAGCATTCCCATTCGCAAGATCATGCATAAAATGCACATCCCCTTTTTCTGATTACTGTACGTCTCCATACCTTCTGAAATTCATGGTAGAAGTGACGATGCGTAAGAAAACTCACACTTTATGCTTTTCATTACAGGGATATCTAGCGATTTACCACTTGCTCTCCGCCTACGCATTATCTTCTGAAATTTGTTTGTTTAGATGTTTTCTATCTCCCCTTAAATTTTTACCCATGAATAACGAAACACTTTGTATTCAGTAATATTAATGGAAATAGAGAAAATTTTATTTTCATGCACAAGGAACAGTAAATTGTCTCGGCTTTTAGAAATATTATATATAGTCATGTCTTACGCAATAAAAATTAGTCATAAGCTATTTTGATTTTTATGAATAATTAGTTAAATTTCAAGATATCTGCTTTTGAGCCAATTGTCCTGATAATTTCCTAAAAATAATTTGAAATATTAAAATTATAAAATAAAAAAAATATTTAAAAAGTTTTAAATTTTTTTTAAATTATTAAAATTTTTCAAAATTATTTATACTTTTTTCTAATTTTTACTTGCTATTTTTATTCTCATAATTTAAAATTTTTTAGCTGCATTATTTAATTTAATTTTTTTTCAAATAATATCTTTTCTATTTTAAAATTTTATGAAATCAGTTGGTGCTCTTCTTGTAATTATAATTTTAACTTTGGAATGTAGAGGAGACAAATATTTTTAAAACTTCTTTTCTGTTGGTTAAGAATTCTTCTCGACACCTTTGCATGGTTCTTGATTTGCATTTTAACAAATATATTATTTTTTTTTGAGTAGGAGGGAATTCTTTATTTTTTTTATCGTTTTTAATATCTTTTTGAATTTTGATATGTGTATATTTTATCTTTGTATGTCATGCTTTTATAGTTTCCCCATACCTTTTTGGTATTTATTTTTGCTTTTATGATTTACATTTTTTAAATTGATTTTAGTTTTTATCTATATTATAAAGTAATTGCTGAGTTAGACAAATGGATCCATAATACTCGTAGAATTACTGGTCACAGCATTAAATTGCTTTAATTTTCCTCCATCTTATTTTTTTCGTTTTCTCTATAGTTTACTTAGAATTCATTTATTATTTCCCGTACTTTAAAACACCTTTTTTGTACTATATTTCTATTATTTTTTAGCATTTTATTTACTTTTACCAATTAATTTCAGTTTATTACATTATTTAATATATTAACTTCCCTTTATTGTCTCAATTTTGATTTTTACTTTTCGATTTGATTAATATTTCTAATAGTTCTTTTTTATTTCATTTAATTTTACTTCATAGTTATTACAAATGGTTTTAAATTCTTTTTGATAAATTATATAATTATTTTTTTCTATGTACAGTATATAGCTCCCAAAATTGAGTATATACCACTCACCTTGTTTTTGAAAAAACGGAAATAATATTATTAAATACTCATTTTAGTTTAATATTTAAAATGGACAATGAAATACGCATTTCAATTTATATTAGACTATAAAAAAAGAAAGAATAGATTTTATTTTAAATCACAAAAGTTTTACTTTAAAGCTCCAAAAGTTCAGAGATACAAAATTAAATATACATCCTGGGAAAATTTCAATTTTTCATTTTCAATTTGTTTGGGAAAATTTCAATTTTTCATTTTCAATTTGTTTGGGAAAATTTCAATTCAAGTACAATTTTTTTTTTACCAAACTGCAACTAAACCTGGAAGAGGGAGAAAAAAGTCCTTCGAAAAGAGTCTATTAATTCGATGATCTATAGATACCTATCCTTCTAGGTATAAGAGAAACCAAGATGATCGCTATAAAAATTGCTTCATCTACAATTGGAAGTCGTGTTTCTGCATAATCATTGTTTAGTAAGATTATATACGTCACATGTACTTGTACGTCAGTACAGTGTATGATGTCCTCTGCAACAGCCTTGTAAAAGACTTTCCATAGTGGAAATGCAAAATATGCAAACTTTCTGAAGTATAAAAAATGATGTTTTAATAAGAAAATAAATTCAAGCAAATAATTATGCGATAAAAAATCAAAAAAGTTTTCGGACATTAAAAATAAAGCAAACGATAAATTAAATAAAATGTTTCCTAAAAAAATATAACTATTGTAAAATAAATATGACTCGAAACTAATAACTATAACTAAAACCTGCAAACAAAATATCACAAAATGAAATAAAATACTCTTTACATTTTAGGCAATTTTTAACAATTGCTACTGTGAGACAATTTAAATTTCTTCTATGGTCGACACGATGGGGAGAAGTGAAACACGTTTGAAAATTGCATAAGACTAAAGTAATCTCTCTCCGGAACTTCTTCTACAGAGGAAATTACTTTAAGCAAAGTATTTTGAAGTCTATGGAAACTGCAGCGGTAGCTATTGCTAATTCAATTTGACTTCTAATTACGGATCAGAAAAGATTGAAGAAAGTTAGGATAAAAGACTCAAAATTTTTCCACGCCTTTCGAACTTTCTATTTATACCAAAACGTATTTGGAATATATATAAAAGTCATATTTTATCTTTCTGGGATAATCACAGATTGAATGGCAAACTGAAACTTCCTTTTTCCAACTGGAAAGATCTATGACATTTATGAATTTATACTAGAGCAATTTTACATTCAGCAATAACAAATTTTACAAAATTATCCTTCCCATACATTTCTATTTCACTGAAAAGAGTTAAGTATTTTAAATTAAACACAAGAAAATCTAGTAAATCTTTCTACAGACATTATATATATATATATATATATATATATATATATATATATAACTTACGACTTATTAAAGAGTTATTTTTCATCAACATTTTTGAGTCAAGTGTCAAAAGAAAAAAAAAAAGGTGGGGGGGGGGAGGGATTTATGCAGCATTTAAAACTGGTTTTAATAAATACTAAGAGAACAAAAACATCGAAAAGAGACTGTTGAGAGCTACTAATATCACCTATGATTTAAAAGCAAAGTTAGGTCATTCGAATCCGAATATTTGCCATTTTACAAATAATTGATGTTATCTTTTGGTTCTTTTTACAGGCAAGGTAGGATTAAATAGCTCAAATCAAATCAAATCACATCATCTAATGAAACAACAGTCACTTCAAGAAAGCCGCAGTCACTTTTTAAAATACTTCTGAACTTACTCACAAAACGCAATTAAAAGTTCACTACTGTTCGAGTTCAAAAAGGCCGAAAATTGTCCTTAACGAAAAACAAGTAGAATCCTACGATGTTGAAAAGATTAATTAGTGTTGTTATGACAACAGGAAATACAGCTTCAACGAGCCGTAATTTGAAGCTATTCATTAAAATTATCAACAAGAAAGCAGACATAATATTCTAGGCAGAACATATAAGATTTTTCATGCGTTCGAATTTAATGACTTCTTTTTCGCTCTTCCCTGAGTTTCAGATTCCTTCTGGTTTGGAGAAAAGCACTTTCTAAGAGATTCGTATTAAAATTTCTTTCGAAACTGTGTGTGAATTTAAAAATAAGCCTTTAATCTTAATTCTAAAGCGAAAATTCTATTCTAAGTTCATGTTAAATATGTATTTTCGTATTTTAAAGAAATTAATCGCCTTGATTCATCATTGAACTCATGAAATTAGACTATTCGCAGTTTTCTCTTAACTAGCCCTGTAATTGCATAAAATCACTACTCCTTTCAAACCAAATGAAACATGAGCAGGCATAAAGTAAGTGTACTGGATTGAATTGGAGATAGTAATATATAAGTGAAATAGAATTTAAAGGAAATAAAAGGGAGATAGCTGATAACAAAAGGCTGAACGGAGTTTAAATTTGAGGAAATTATTATAATTAACTGTTGGTATCAAACTTGGTCAGAAATAACTCTTGCTTAGAATAACAGGAATCTAATTTGCTTTAATCAAGACGTGTCTCAATGGATGACAGCAAGCTGGTAAGCTAAGACATTATTTTTTACTATAAGCTAGGATTCAAATGAGTTAAGAGGGATTCCAGAGATAGCAACTTTTAGCAACTTTTTATGTTCTGAGTTAATAGAAAAAAAATTGTATTGTCCTTTCTTGACATTTTTTCAATTGAATTTGTGAACTTATTGACTATTTAATTAGATATTAAGTTATCTGTGGAATTAAATAATCAAAGACACATATATACACTACAGAGTATTCTTTTATTCTGTTAATATCAAAGGAAACAAATTAATATTACTTTCTGCTGAGGATTCCAAAAAACCTTAGGACTGAACAGACTTTGATAAATAATAGCAGCATTATATATAAGAAACCCTAGAATGTATTCGAAACTTGCTTCTTCAAAATATGTGAAATGTATACATATAGATCTAGTTCTGAAATAGTTAAGACTCATAGTTATATTAAGAATGTTTTGAAACATAACAATTGGATATATATATATATATATATATATATATATATATATATATAATGTCGAAAAAAAAGGAAAAATAGAAAGCTGCCTTAGTAGCAATTTGAAATAGGAAGTTGTAAATAACGTATCAGTTATTATTTTTTAAAAATTGTTTTAAAAATAAATTAAGTTTTCATCTTCTAATGTATCAGTTATTCCATAAATCCTATTTTATTGTTTGGAACTTAAAATTAGAATAAACAATAATAAACTTTTCGTAAAATTATTTTAATTTCTGTTTCTCCATAACTACATAAAAATAATTAAGAATACTATATTTTATTAACATTTATATATGCATATTAATTGTCAAATATTAATAGTATTTTGATATAATTTTTGATTTTGAATAATACACTGCTGATTTCTTAAAATCATTATACTTTACATTCATTTGGTAATCCGAATATTCTAAATTATTTAAAAGAAGTATGTTGTACAATATCAACTATATGAAGGGTTAAAGAAATATTATTTTGTGAGAAGTAAATATTTAGCAAAGAAGTTCAAGAACTCTTTTCCGAACACAAGTCTTTTTTTCCTCTCATCTCCAACTTGAAAGTTGAATTTTCGCAACTCATATACGACAGTGCGAAAATGAAAAATGTTTAGATTTGCTTCTGGTGGCAGTTCATTTCCTCTGTATCAACCACTTCAGTAGAACCCTAAAACTTTCGGTAAGATTCGAATTCCAAGAAGCAAGATGTTTGCTCCGCACTGTAGAAAATAGCACACCCACACTATTTTCTTAAAATATTGATGTGTATCATTTTCACTCTGTTATATTTTTCTGTACTGAAATTTGTAATACCTTAATAATAAAGATTTTGAATTTTTGAAAAGTTGATATGATAACTCTAAGCCCCATTATTATGTTCTTTACAGTTGAAATCATTTTTAAATGTGATTTGTTTTTCATAAATTCGACGATATTTGACTTTAATATTAATAGTTGTTCGTTGATATTGTGCGTGATTTCTGCATTAAATTCTAGGTCAAATTTTTTTAATCAGCCTAAATAACATATTAATATTTATCCAGAATATATAATATTTAAATTTAGCATATATATATTTATTCAATTCTTTTAAAAATTGAAATGGTATTTAGTTCTCTACTTATATTGGAAATTATGAATGTTAAAACAAACTTTAGACAAAAGCAATCTATAACATTTTAGATAAATGCATCGTGATTGAATTACAGCATAGTGAACACCAAATATTTTTAATCCGTGATAATGTATAGATAATCTAATGAAATGAAATTATATCTAAGATTGATATGTAATTCGTTTCGATTTATGGATATTTAATAAGACAATATCATATTTTTCATGAAGACTTAAAATGTTTCTCGATAAATTTGTTGCTAACAGTAGGTTTCCTCATTACCAGAGTTGCAAGGGGATGATAATTAATTCAAACTAAATAAGATGCCTATTTAAATTCAAATGAAAACCTATATTTTTGAGATAATAGTTAGTTACAAATGTATTTTACATCGTTTCTGTAGCACATTCTCGAATGCGACTGTATTTGTTGAGTGCTCCCTTCCGTATCTTGGTCCCACATTACAAGGAGTGAAAGAAATCAAAGGAAAGAGTTGCGTAAATTCCTATAATCTACATCTACTACATGGTGCTATTTTTGCTCTTTGGGAGTATCTTTTGCTTATTTTTAGAGATGGGTGTGACACTAACTGCGACTTATTATTGCATATTACATGCTTAAATATATAGAATGTTCTATAGAATATATTATAGAGAATATTCTTTTATTTAAAGAATGTTCTGTAGATTTTCTCTTGATGTTATTGCATGATTCTAGTATTTGCTGTTCGAAATACCCTGATTTATTCTTAATGTGATTAAAATATATAGATTTTACCAGCCAATACGAAACAGTTCTAAATATTTCTACTCATTATTATGACTAATTTGTATATTTTTGGTGTACATAAAGCTGTGTTGTAATATTACTACTTTAATGCAATTTCAACAAAAAACTGGAGAAAGTACGTTTTACGTATCAATATTGTTACGAACATAAGATGGCCCTTCTATGCGATAGTTTTCTTGTGAAGGAAAAGAAACATTTGCAGGGATGTCACCAGTCAACACGGTAAGTTTAAGTAATCATCCCTGCTTTGGGACCAGTTTGGCGAGAAACCTGGAAACTTTGGCAACAAATGGAAATATTTCGAATGTGCTAGAACCAAAGAGAAATATTGTTTGGGAAGAAAGCTATAAATTTTTCTTGACTTTCCCCATGTGAAGTCCTTCCTAGCCAGAAGAGGTATAAAACGCTGAGAGTCTGAGAGGCAGGTAATCAGTTTGTCTGTGGAGTCCGGTTTGGAGACCAATCGGGGAATCAACTAAGTAAATGAGCCTACGATATCGTGGCCGATTGAATCAGTCACAGATTTGGTCTTTGTTTAGCGGAACTGTTGGAATTTGCTTTTGGAGTTAGTCTTTCGAGTGCTAAGTAATACTGTGGCGGTTTGTGCGCAGTGAGAACTATTAAGCTGGTGAGCTGAAAGTTATTATAAAGGATATTTTGTATGTGTTTTAGTTGCTAATATGCACAACTGCTTCATTTGTTTCTGTATCTGTAGCACTAATCTGTATAAGTCCTATTCATGACTTATACAGATTAATGACGCATTATGTTCAGGACTGGTACAGATTAGTCACACATTATGCTCAGGACTTGTACAGATTAGTCACACATTGTGCACAGATTAGTGACAGATTTGCTGTTATTGTCCAAGCTTTACTCACCGTGTGTCATCCTGAAGACTGTGAATAAAGCGTCATTTGTTTTTATCCTCCGAGTTGGACTCGATTTCACTTCCACAAATCCAGAAAGAATTTTTCGTAACAATATGGAGATGAGGGAGGAGTAAGACCGGCTATCATAATTTAGTTGACGAATAATTCTATCCATCCACTCAAAATGTAGCAAATAAATACAAGGCAGAAATCGTTTTCACAAAGGCTATTACATTTTATAAGCGTGAGGGAATTTTCCTTTCTCTTATCACTAATTTTACTTAATTGGAAAAAGCATTTTTAGATATGGGCTGGTAAAACATGGTACCCAGAAATAAAACACGCAACATGCCCGAACATTTTATTTTTAATCGATTTTAATTTTCATTCGATTTTAAAGCTCGCAGTAAGAAAACCGAGTTTATAGAGAAATCATATTAATTCATTCGGTATCATGGCATCAATCTTTGCAAATAGTGCAAAATAAGCATCCATGTGCAGGCATAAAAGCATGTTAGACATAAGTTGATCGTAATGCATTCATAATTAACTACCACCTTCCTCCTCTTTTGAAAGCATCTAATATTCTATCTCTCTTTTCAGAAGCCGAGTGCTCTGCAATGTTTCTTTTCTTACCCATCATCCCTTGTAGTTCTTCCTAGTTTCCAATTTCTTAACTTTCCTTTTTCTTTAGGTTCTTCTTTCTATTCATGGGGTTTTTCTCTTCGATGATGGGGTTTTGGACTTAGTTTTGTTCAGGATTTATCGAGGTTTGAGAACAAAATATATGTAAAACAACTGCTTCATATTATTTTCTTCTTTTTCTTTCGGAGAAGGCCGGAAACCACTGATACTATTTGGACATAATAGTCGCTAAGAACTTCGGAAATTATAATTTAAAATTTTTATTATGTTTTATGAGTTCCGGTTCAATAAGGTTTTGTGAAATAATTTCGACTTATATTGGTAGTTATTACGAAAAGTCTCGATTTGTAAAATTATTTAACAATAAGTATGATCATGACATTATTACGAGCATGAACAATGATTAACCATATTCAAGAGCGAGTGTTTTTGTGTAATGTAAAGGAATTAAGATACAAATTCGGAATTTTTTTATAAGTAGAAAAAGGCTATAACTACCATTACATTACGATTTTCCAACTTCTAACCAGAATCAACATATTTTATGATATAACAGATACTTATCAAAATCAATCCCTTTTTCTGGTAAAAATCGTATTTCTATCTGGCACTTATAATAGAATGCTAAATGATTTTCTTATTTCTCATGTTAAATGGAAAAATATAGAGCAGCTTTAAGTTTCAAAGACTCAGTATAGTAAAAGGATGCAAACTTGGATAATTCAAAGCTGAAGTGACCAGAAAAAAATTTGGTTTATCTTAAAAATTCGTATTGTGAAAGTTTTTCTAAAGAGAAGAGATAAATTTTAAAAAAAGGAATTACACCATCAAATATTTAACTCATAAGCGTCATTTTACTAAATGATGAAGACGGTAAAGGACTGGTAGTGACTTTTACCAAGACATCTAGAAGTACGAAGACTGTTTAAGAAGCCCCATCTTCAACCCCAAGAATCACTCGAAGCGAAAATGTCATTTCAAATTCCTTCACTTGCCTTATTCTTAAAAACGATGTTAAATTGCTCTGCAAGTCATCTGAAAAGTCTCATAAACTATTTTTACTATAATTATTTAAGAGGACTTGAAAAATACATTTGAATCATTCAAAACAAATTCGAATTATCTACAATTTTTCCATTGGTTTAATGTAGAATTCCAGGTAAAGGTTATAATTAGATTTATATTTTTAAATTCCAAAATTTCAAATTATAGAGGTTCTACAGTATTAAAAAGTTTCGAATTTACATAACAATTAGAATTTGTTAACAATTAGACTTAATAATTTGTCCCGAGTTTGATATAGTTTCTTTGACATTAGGCATATATAGAACCAACTAAGTCCATAACAGAACCAACGCATCACAAAAAGAACTGTGATAGTAATGAGAAATGTAACATTTATAACTTCAATTAAATTACTATTAAACCCATTAGTTTTAGATGATTATTAAATATACAAAAGATTACAGAATAATTTTCTGTAACATGAGCAAAAAATGCGAGGGTGTGCAATTTTTATGCCATTGTTTTGCATATGCTGAATCTGATCTATATGAACACCTTTGAAATTTTTTTTTGAATCAAACATTTAATAAATGAATTTTTTAAAAAAATTAAAAAATTAGTTATACTCTTAGGTAAGTGCACTTATGAGTAACTTTTAATTAAAACCCTACTTCAGAATCTTAGGACATTAATGTTTGAACAAGCATAACGGGAATTTTAATTCAACTTCTATATTTTTTCCAAAAATTTAATTATGGAAGTCTTTTTTCTGTTAAACAATAAATTTTAATTATATTTAAATTATTAGTTCACATTTATAGACAAATTTATTTTAGCTAAATTTATATTTGTTCATGAAATTCTTAAAATCGTTAATATGATTGATTTCTTAAACTTAGAAATAATAAATGGCGTGTGACAAAAGATGAATTTATTTCTTCTGATAAAATAATACCCGAAGTAATGGCTTATATAACTTTTACCAAATTTTCTAAGCATTCACCGAAAGCTCAATTAAGTTACTATAGACTATACATTTTGATTTTACTATAAAGATTAAATTTCACATTCCATGAATAAAATCACTTATTGTGCATCGGATACGAATTAAGTAATTTCTAAAAATTAGCGTTACATCCTGGAAACAAAGCAACAATTCAACTCAACATTGGATTTTCTGTCACTGGGAGTTTTTAACGAGTTTTTCTTTTCAAAGCTGCTGTTACGAATCTTCTAGAGATTTTGTTTGAGAAATAACGTCTCCGCTTATAGTCCCAATTTGAATTTTTGAAAGTATTATAATCCTTCAATGGAAAAATAAAGTTTTTACCCTGTTTTTCCATTACATTTATTTTTTCTCTCATAATGTATAGGTCTACCCTTTTTTTAGATATTGTGAAGATAACATTGTAGTAAATATCAATTTGGATTTTCTTATCTCTCTCGGGAAATTGATTCTTACAGATTCCTTCAATATTTTGTTTGGCGCAAGTTCGTAATTGAATTATTTTGTTTGAGACGTTAAAAGAGAGTTTCTTTGTTGTAACTTTCAATAAAGGTATTAATGATCTTGGTGAACCAAATGGTAGTTAAGGCAAATAGATGTTTTTATTTTTATTTGAAATATGGGAATTTGATTAAAAAAATTAACTGTACAGAAATAATAAATAAAGAAAATACGTTATTATAAAAACTAAATCAGAATATATAATCGAATATATTTCTGTTGACTTAACCTTGTGGCGAACGAATATTCCTATTCTACTCTTGTGCCATAACTCAATCAAGTATAGTTAAAAATAAAAAGTCAACAGCTAGCAAGGATCGACAGTAGATAAATATCACACAAATATTTATTCAATGGACTAGCACTTTTATGTTAAATGGATTCCTGATCTCCAAGATAACACCCTTGCGAAATAAGAGTGTCTTACAGAAACCTTCACAGTTGAGGTTGACTTGATTTCTTGACTTCAGTACGATCACTATCACCCGTAATAACTCTTGATCTCGTGTACCACATGTAAGGCATACTCAACGCTAGTGCCACTCGACCTCTATCGTGATATTTTGAATTTTGTATTTCATCTCTCATACAAGGCTATTTAATAAACTTACACTTCATGTACAAACTAGGAGGAGAAGTAGAAAGCATAGTCAGGAAAAATAACTATGCAGAAAATCACAGATGAAAACGCCACCTTCATTTGATAAAATGAAACAGTGAGACTACAATACATAAAGCTAAGTACCGTAAAATCCTGACAATGATACGCAATTCCCCCCCCCCCCATTTTGGTCAGTAAAAATGAGGGTGCGTATTATTCTCGTGTAAAAATTGGAAGAAAAAAAAAAGGTTCTTAAACATCGAACAACAAACGTGCAGCAGCTGTAAGAGATTGTTGTAGCACGCGTCCTACACAGGTGTTTTTTACACAAACGGAAGCTTACAGTACACGTCACATGCGCGTTCGTTTATTAACATGTCCCTTAAAATAGCGATGGTTCCCGGTTGTTGTCCAGACTGAACAACAGTAGATTAGCTGCGTTCTAGTGAAAGTAATTAAGACTGATAATTTGACAATATTGTCTGTGTTGTGATAAAATTCAAGTTCTTTCATTCGAATTTGACGTTTTTGTTTCTTTTTATTAAAAATTTAAATCATGTCAATAATACTTGTGCAATTTTTAAATAAAATATTGAAAAGTTATGGATGCGTATTATATTCGAATTTAATTTTTTTACGAAACTTTAGTGCCATATTAAACCTGCGTATTATACGCGTGTGCGTATTATAATCAAGATTTTACGGTTAACTTTTTATTACATACCAAAAGAGGACAATGTATGACTTACAAACATCGCAGGAGGTGTTCGAAATTTTCTCCATTGACATGAATGCACGCATGACACGTATTGATATGGATTGGAAAGAATTTTTATAGAAACCTGGAGTTTCTTTGATCGTTGCAGCAGCGATGGAGATTCGTGCTCCTAGGTGCACTTTAGAATTTACGGACTTGCCTTACAGAATGCTTTTCATGGCACCCCGGAGAAAATAAGAAGGAAGAGATAAACCAGGTGATCTGTGGTATCATGCGACAGGACAATCACGTTCAATACAATTGTCTCCAAATGGTAGCCGCAATCCAGTTTCCGGGAGAGAAACAACATTCTTAAGGCTTGCATCTGAGAGAACATGCGCGCACAATGGAGTGTTAAGAGAAAGAAAATTGAGAAAATTTTAAAATTGTTTCTTAAATTTAAAATACAGTAAAATAAATTCGATTGGAAATGAAAAGAAAACAGAATTAAATTAAAACAATTATGTTTTTGATTCCATTTGGATGTGAAAATCGATTACGAAATGGATGAAAAACCAAAAACCTACCGGTCGGAGCGATCAGTTTCAGTTCGGAATAGCTTAAGCTAATCTTTACCGTTCATCAACCTGCTTCGGTAGGTCTACTAGAAGACTTACCAATACAGGTCTTCTAGTACCAAGACCTACTATGCCATATGTTCTAGTACAAAGACCTGCTTTGCCAGGTCTTTTACTCTCTGCGGAACGAGCTCTTTTGGAGGAGTTTTTCTTCATGACTCTAGTTCCACTAAAGCTGTTCGATCCAGCTCTTTCATTCTTATCGCATTCTCGATTCGATGATGATCCATTCGATGAGTGCTCTCGAAAGCTCGCCTGTGCTCTCGTTGTTTAATGACTCTGTATTAGACGTTATTCCTATCAAAAGAGAGATTCGGATACTGGTGGACGGTTGGTTATAGAAGATTGTACATCTAGGAAGGTAGAGAGAGAAAAACTACTCTGAATAATGCAGAACAGCAAAGAACAGATTTCTGGCGGACTAATGTATCTTGCGTGTTCTCGCTCTTTTAGATGAACTGGTTCGAAAGAACTGGATTTTCTTTCTATCCCTATCTCTAGGTAGGGGGTATGCATTACATGTTATATATATGAGTTATGATTTGATAGAATCAAACTTTAAAAAATGTTTAACAAAAGTCGTTTGTCTAGTTTATTAGTTTAAAACACGTAGTCTATGTAATACAAAAACATTGAGTAAAACAATTAACATAATTAATTTATTGTAACATAATATAATTTTAAATATTTCTAAAATGCCTTAAAGTGATATCTTGATGCTGTGAAAAAAATACCTGTAGTCTGTGCAGCGGAGACTGGTTTAAACTGAGCACTTATAATTTCTTTGTCAGCTTTTATGGATTTTATCACAGTTATTTTGAGCTTTTATTCATTGTTGGTCTTACTGCCTTATGTGGAATGCTTGTTATACATTTACACTTTGGAGAGGGCTCATCTTTTTCATCTCAGGATAAGTCAAAAAAGGAAAATGGAGTAGGTAATTTTACGAAGTCATGAATCAAATAGTTGGAATATTCAATCTGAAAGCTAAATAGTCACGAATGTCCTTCGTTCTTTCCTGACTTTTTTGAAAAGGTTTCCGAAAATCGACTCGACTATAAAAACAAGATTGAGATTTAAATCATGTGCAGTATAACTCAAGCAGTCCACTTGTTTTGCAATGATTCATCCTATCAATGTTAAGGATGTGATAAAGGTGATCAACGTCCTCCATACACTTACTGTTTTTCTTTACAATAGATAGGGAATTAATTTCTAAGTAAAGTGGCGATTGAAATTTTTCCATGCTCACTTGATGCTAATACGATACCTCTGCACTTAAACCATTTCACAAAGCATTTTTTTCTGCCGTTATGTAAAATTTGATCAACTAACCCTCGATTTTCACGCCTCATCTCTAAATTTGTTTTCAGATTTGAAAATCTTAGAACTTTATATTCTTCACCAAAGTCCCAGTGGTATAGAATTCACTGTTGAGTAGAAAAACCAATTGCAGTTTTGATGTGAAGATTCTGTCCTTATATATCTATGAGCTAGGTTGAAACGAATCTGAAAGCTTTAGCATAGCCATCCTCCCGAAGTCCAGTAAACTAGTATTTTCTGGAGCTCTTATAATAATGCCTTTTTCAACAAAAACTATAAAATATAAGGGAAAACCGTATGATGAACACATAATAAACTGTTCGATACTGTAGGAATTTCTCTCATATACTGTCTCAGGGAGACTTGTCCATAAAATAGAATAATCTGTTCGTTAATTGACTCAAATTTCACTCTTTTCCGTTTCAAATTAAGCTTGTGAATTTTATTTGAAAGGGGTTTGACTTTCCAAAATTTGAAAAATTTCTTTTTCTTCGGATCATCATTGGCAATCACAACTTTTAAAATGCATAGAACTTAAGGAGACGATCTGTGCTAATATTGTCTGTAGTGATTGGCACCCGTCAGTACAAGAAAAGTAGCGAAAAGTAACCCGTGAGTAACGAAAGTCTACATTTCCTCTTGGAATACATATTGAGATTCTATGCAATTAGTAAGAAACTGATTTAACCATGTCTTTGTCATGAATGATCATGTTTTTGAAAAATGATTATCTAAATATATTCTATAAGATATTCTATTGGCTTTTAACTTGGTATTCCGAACTTCCTACTTCATCAAACTCAAACAAAAATGCATCAAGTTGATTTGAATCATTCTGCCCAGTATTGAATTAATTGTTTTTCATTAAGGTGACTGACTACGTTTAAAACATGATTTTTGGACAAAATTTACAATTTTTTTATTTTACCATTTTAAAACCCAACTCATTAGCTTTCTAAAACTGTTTTTGTTTTGATTCTAGGATAAGTAGAAATGAAATTATAGCGATTTAAAAAATACATCATAGCTGTCAACCGAACCGGAAGTTCTACTTTAAGACCATTTAAATGACCGGAAGTTGATGATTTTTCGTAATTTCACAGTAATTTTTGCAAAATAGTATGAAATTTTTATAGTTATATATTTAATGAAATGTTCTATAAGCAAGCCACAAAATTTCAGATTATTTTTCATGAATTTCTGCGAAAGAGAATGGCAATAAGCAAACATCTCATATTGTTTACATCTCGCATTTAGAAATCGAAATCGCTCTTATATGCTATTTGAATTACACTGCTAATCTTTTTCCATCGTTTAATTATTGTTTTATTTCTGAAATATTTATAGAAAAATTATTCTTTTTGAATTTTAAAATGGGAGGATCAAGTTGTAGTTGTAATAAGAAGCGTAAATTCCACGGTAATCGATACACTGTAAATAAGAAAGTTGACTCTGATGTAAATGTTACCGTTACTGCAAGTGCTAAAAAACTTGATCAACGTTTGATTGATGATAACCAAATGAGGGAAAAAACATAGTCTGGCTATCGTATAATAGCTTTAGACATATTAATCAGTGCTTTTACTGTTTTATTGTGCCCATTGATCTCTTTTATTATCATCCTCATTGTTGTCTCTCGCATTAAAATATCCTTGAGAGTTATCATCTTCATCTGAAAGTGAATTTAAATGCGAATCATCGCTAATCAAAGCCTCTAAAATTAGTTTTCACTCAAATATTTCACTAATCAAAAACAATGAAAAACCTTAAATCATATAAGAATTTCAAAAAGAAAAACGTGCAAATATGTAAGACAAAAACTTAAACTGAACGTTTTAACTGATAAAGTGTTAAATAACAGCCATCGAAATCTTTCTAAACGAAACTGATATACTTAAACTAAAAAAAAATTAACACCTACCCAGTTATAGAATATTTCCAGATATATCCTATGTGATACAAAAACATTTAATAAATTAATATAATATGATATTTCAGGGAAAATAAATTTATTTATTGCAGATGAGTAATTCCTACATAGCAATAGAAAAGGTATATTTAAAAATTAGCTTATTAATTGTAATTAATTAATAAAAAGAACTTACCTTAATGCTAACGTCATCTTGCATTAATTTCAAAAATTTGCTTGGAAATCGCAATCGTAGACAAATATTAACATTAGTTGAGTGGAAGAGAAAATTACGGAAATTTTTTAATTTAAAATGTGCGCGATACAAATGTTTCGGAATCGTATCTATTTTCTAGTTTTTTTTTTAAAAAAAAATGTATCATATTTTTAATGGATACAATTATTATAAATAAATAAACGATTTGAAAAATGTTTAATGGCAATCAAATATGTTGACACGTTTCAATAGTTTCATTAACTTTCCAGAAATACAGATAATACCTGAGGATTAAAATTCCAAATAAATACAATGGTTAAGTGTAAAAATTGTTTCATATTCTAACAATTCTTAATCCAAACAAGAATACTAAGAATTTTTTTTTTCGAAATAAAAGTATCCATATATTGGTATACAATTCCAAAATATTTTCCTGAAAATTTAATTCTATGGCAAATAAATAAATTAATTATATGGAGGGAAAAAAGGCTAAGAAAATTAATTGGTTAAGAATTTATAAATTACAAAGAATCTTCTATGAAATTTATAAAAACAACAAAAATGATTGCATAGTATTATTTAATATTCTCACCTTATCGTTACTGTAAATGCCTTCTCTTACGCGAGAAAAGTTTTAAAAAGTTAGTTAAATTTCAAAAGGGTTTAAAATGTCCTTGGTTGATAAATGTTTCAAAAGCCATCAACTCGTAAAAGATAAATGAGTTAAAAAGATATTATAATCAATCCATGTGGTGATACGACTATTTTGAAACATAACTCTTCAAGGCATTTCATTTTATTGGAGATGGGATCATTTCCAATATGAGGATGCTGTAGTACTTTAAGTATTCCAGCCATGCTATACCAGTAGATGAAGTTGTTATTGTTGATTCAATGTTGTTATAATTGTCATAAATGCCTAGTAGTAACAGAATTAAGTCATCATAATATTTATTAACATTGTTAAGGCATTTTCAGTTATTATAGGTAATATTTATGTTTTTCTATATTTTAAATATCTCAAAAATTATGATTATTTATAAATCTAGGAAGGTAAATCAAACATTATAAAAGTAAAAAAAAAACCTTCCCTTTTCGATGCTATGAAAATAAAATGGTAATATGGCATAAGATTATACTCTCATAATGTGCCATTCTTTCAATTTAAAAATTCCTTATGTCTATTTCGTAGTACATATTCCGTAAATTATAAATGATATATCGTTACTCCATCTACTTGCTTTACCACAAAGATTAACTTTTACAAAACTATCTAGGGATTGTGTTTGAAGGAACTTCATAAGAAGCATTCATTTATTGAGAATAAGTCACTCTAGAATAAGGATGGCCAACCTTTTTCAAAGTATGCGCCATTTTTTTTTGACAAACGAGTTCATATGCGCTATATAACTCAAGACGTTTTTATAACGTCTTACGTTCATGATAAATGAATGATAAATAGAGATGAGGATTGAATATGCTTCGCTAAGGGAAAGAAAATGAATAACAATTCCGTAGTTAAATTAACTAATTTAAATTAGTTTACTGAAACAATTTATCTACAATATATATTTTATATTTTCGTTCCTAGCTTCTTCCCAATCAAATCGAAAGTGATGGAAATTAAGTAAATTTCGGAAGTGAATAGATATAATCGAGTCGTATAAAAGCGACGGAGAATTGAACTGTCTCGAATTCAGATTTCGCCTTATTCCGAAAATCGTATTCGTTGATAGATTATAGAAGTTGTTAGTACTTGCGAAATGAAACATAACTGTTGAGAGAATTCCCCTTATTTGAAGGGTATATAAAAATGTTTTGGATATTACTGACTGTTTTAGTTAATTAATTTTTTGTTTGAATTAATTTTGAAATTTAGATTTTGTAATTAAACTGTAAGATGACAGACGAGACGGGTGATAGAATGATGTCACAAAATGATTATAACAAAAGGTGCATCTGATTGGCTAAAATGTTCAGGTAGGACTTCTTAGATTATTTGCCTTCTATCCCACAGAAAAAAACACGATATTACTGTCCAAATCATCATAGACCCTCCTGCGTGATTCACAGTAAGAAGAAAATAACTCAGATGACACCGTTGTGAAGCAGCCCTTCAGACGTACGTATATCCTATTGCCGAAAAGGATGAGAATGAACTATTCATCAAACCCTATTAAGAAGAAATGATAAAAAACGCAATGAAGCAGCTGAAGACACTTCCGAAAATTGTTTTCAGAAGTATTTTGAAGAATTATATGAACGGAGAAACTAGTGCGTGAATGCAAAAAGATAATTCACTAAAGGGAAATGAAGTAAAATTGTACTATTTATCTATTCTGGAAATTTACTTTACTTTTAAGATTCTAAACGTACACTAATTTTAAGATTCTTAGAATAATTTATGTACTCTTTTAAATAATGTAATATATGAATAATAATGTAATATACTTGATTTATGTACTATCAAGAAAAGAGAGGGTCAAACGGAATATTTTTTAACAAAGTAAAAGATAAATGAAGAAATATTTCTAAAATAATCTTAAAATTATTTTAAAAATTAATATGAAATAATTTTCACCTGATTAAAAGTGAGATTCGGGTACAAATTATTATCAAATGTATAAAAGCGTTTTGGATAATATGTGCATCTGATAAGTTTTAAAATGATAAGCTCTTTTTGAAATTCAGGCAATACAATAAATACACAAACTATTAGAATTTTCAAAACATACTCCACAATCTTGTGTATGTGTGTGGGTTCACTTCCGCTCGTTTAACATTCACAGCAAATGAACAGCCATTGAGAATTACATTTCCAGATCTGCGTAATTTTTATATTTAAGACACGTATCAGTTCCCAAGTTCGTATCGGTCTTACGAGAAAATTAGATTAAGCTAGTATCGCATTTGAAGATCTTGAGAGTTTTCTAATCCATGTTTAGAAACTTCTGCTGGCAACTCGAAATATCGAATCTTATATCCGAAACAGCAATTAAATTTAAGGAGGAAAAGTTTTCTTGAGCGAAATAAATTTTAGATTCGCCTTGAGCTTAATTTGATTGGCTCTCTGATATATTCTTGACGCAGCTTTAAAGATTGCTCCGTAAATGAAAACTGTGAATACGCACTCTTTGATATAGAAAAGCGAATGTCATCGAAATGCGTTAATAAAAGTTAAAAACGAGCAGTTTTTCGCATTAAGTGGGCTCTGGTATACATTTTGTGTTTATAAGTCTGAAAAATTCTAGCTAATTAGGCTAATTAATTCTAATCACTATCGCAATTTCATTAAATTGGCTGTCGTTGATCTCTTTAATAGGGATGCACTTTATACCTATCAGGAGAAATTTTTCCTACAATTTCTATTTTGGCTTAATGGGTATTTGTTAAGTATTACTTTAGATACAAGAATTTAAATGTAAGTAAATGAAGATATTGAGTCATTTAAAAAGTTTTTCATACACAAATAAATATCTGCTGAAATAAAATAACTTTACTCATTTTCATTGACTTTTCTTATTTCAAAATTCTTTACATGGTAGTTTTAAAAGTTTAGTTAAAATATATCTTTAATGAAACAATTAAAAATAGTCAGTTCAAAATATTTTTTTCTAAATGACGAGTAAGAGGGAGAGAGATAATAAGTAGGGTATGATTTTGATTTATGTATCCCTACATTAAAACACATGAGTGTGCCCAATATTTTATCTAATCATGTATCATTGCTGGTAATGATATCACTGAACGTGTCACTAAAAATAGAATTTAGTTCACGAACAATGCTAGATAATTGAATTTGTTTTAAAATTGAAAAAGTGAATATGCAACGTATTATTGTAAATAATGCAACAAACTTTACTTTTCTATTTCTCAAAATGGCATTAAACCTTTGAAAATTATTGATGTAATTTTTAAGAAGTTATGAAACTACTTATAAACCTTGTAAAATTACACACATTTATAGGTGTAATACTTTTATATTAATGATTGATAGTCTTTAGTTAAGAACCAATGAATCAATGAAATACGTTATTCATCAATACAGAATAAGTAAAATCTGTCTCAACATATGTTTGGTATATTCTCTTTTATGTAATATATTACTCAAATAACTTAACTTGACGGAGTCCAATGCTTATTATGAAATTATCATTATTATTCTAAATATAAAAATAAACAAAATAATTTTATACTAAGCCTTTCACTGTTCCTATAATGCAACATGAATGTTGATCTAGAGAATCACATATATGTTCTAGTATATTAATAGTGTCTTAAATTTTCTATGAAAAAGGCATGTGTTAGTAGAGCAAGAAGTTTCACTAGTAATATAAGTGTATATTTTTAATGGAGTTATTGCCGTAACAATCCGTGTGTTTTCTGAAAAATATATATTTCTATTTTTTACTCAGCTTAGAATCGGAGCATAATATTTAAATTTGAATGAAAAGAATGTTTATTTTTTTAAGAAAGGTATTAAGTAGGAACTATTTAATAAATTAATTTCGTTGTAAAGTTGAAATATGATACATTTTAAAAAGAAAAGTGTAACTAGTATTTTCTTGTAAGAAATTCTTCTTTAACGAGTTGTGTTAATAGCTACCTAAATAAAAAAAATAAGTAAAATTACCAATAATTTTCAATGAAAAGGAGACAAATTACAAATATTCGAAATAAATTCAGTATCACAAAATCAGTACCTAAAAGTTATGATATATATTTGAAATTTATAAGGTTCTGTTTCAAATGGAATATTAACAATTCATCCTACATATACACAACTTCGAGAGTGTTTAATAATAATCGACGACAGTTTACTTCTTAAATAGCTTTAGAAACCTCAAAGTTTGCTGAATTTTTAAATCTGAGAAATTTTGTATACAAAGTATATTTTATATCTCCCAATCTTATTTTTGCTGAACGGTATAATTTAATGCACCCCTTTGCAGAATCGAAGTTCCATGAGAACTTTCTGATACATGATCAAAAATATGTGTTAGGCCTTTTAATTTCCTTTTAACAAACGGAGAAGATGTTCGGAATGAAATATTGCTGAAATTTGCCTTGAGAATGATTCGGTTAACTTTCTGATTTATTTTGACTTCTATCCAAGCATTAAGAAAGAGTTACTTGTTCTTTGAATACTCGATTTTTTGTTTAGACTAGAAGTTAATGAAATATAGTTTTGTTTTGAGTCTCTTGAGGAATTTCCGGGGTATTAAACAAGATGTATTAGAAAATAAAATAGTATTATGCTATTAATTTTGCAATAATTTCAGATACAGAGTTTTAAAACCAAACAAACATCAGCTTGAAGTTATATCACGTCATTGTTATACGTTTTCCTGTAATTTTCAAGCTTATTCAGAGAATCAAACAATAAACTGAATAATAAGTACAACAACAACAAAAATACTTAAAACCAATTTGTTTTTATTTAAGTATTGAATATTTAAAGTTGAATCTATCTTATTCTATTAGAGGAGAACTTTCCTAATTGATTGGAATTGTGAGTTTGAGTCCTTAACCCATTTTTAGAAACTTCCTAGTATGAACCGGAACTTCCTCCACAAAACGGCTGCTAATCCTTCAATGCAGATTCAGCTCCAGTGATTAACTTCCCCTGTTTATATTCAATATCAAAGTTCCTTTTCCCCCTTATAATTGTAATTTATTCATCCTAATCATTACACTTCATATTATTAATCCAATATACATAAGCCTTGTTTCCTTTTATTGGGAGGAATTTTGAATTCAAAAACAACAAAATAAAGTTCTATGCATAGTTTTACAAAGTACAGATTTAGCCACCCAAGGTACACTTTTCTTATAATAATTATTAAATTACTCAATTAAATATATATATAAGAATTAAAGTAAATGGCGCAATATCGAGAAACAGGCAATGGTAAACTTTTCTGATATTGAAATGAAAGGAAACGATAAATTATTAAATTGAATGTATTTAAGCGAAATGTAATTAAAGTTAAAGCAAACGATATAAAACCATAATTATTTTTTTAATAAAAGCATATGTCTATTTGCGTAGTTAATTGTATAAAAAGGAAGTATGAATTCCAAAGGAATATATGTTATAACGAACTATAAAATGCTTACAGTAACATTAAATTTTTTTTAAATATAATAAGAGCTTTTTGATCCGAACGTTCGGGACCACAACTTTTCAGATTAGTGGTGTTTTCTAGATTATCGTACATCAATAAAGTCTTAACGTGGATAACATATATAAACTACCCGAGAAAAAATCCAATTAAAATTTGCATTTCATGTATTCAAGACGTTCCGAGTTTAGGTAGGCGATTCTTGTATAACTAAAAACACAGCACAAAAGAAAAGTTAATACAATACAATAATATGTGAAAAAGTTCCAATATGATACTCATTGACAAAAATGTTAGTTATCGCTTATAAAAATATCTTGATTCCATATATTTTTTGATATCTTCTTCAAAAAATTATACATAAATTGACAATTTCTGCATAGTTGTAATTTTGTTAGATTCGGCATCAGCAGCCTTTTCCCACGAGACTGAAACTACATCTTTCGTGATTCTTTCTCGATTCTATCTCCTGAACCTCACTTTCAAGAAACCACATGGAAAAGTTCGGAAAGCGTGATAAGTGCCGTATTATAGAATGTGCTGAACAATATAATATCGAATTAAAGAGGGCTTATTACAATATGTAATATGTGTATTTGAGTGTAAATTATACTTACATTCATGATTTTTGGTAGGATGAACATTTAATATCTGAAATGAAATTATTGTCCTATCTTGTTTTTTTTTGTTTACTTGAAATATACTATTCCTAATAATCTCCATTTCTAATTTCAAGATTTCTTGTACAAATGATACATTTTCTCCATTCATGAAACAAAATTCAAAATTTTTTCATTTAATATCAGACTCTTCAATCACTAAAATTAAGATGCTGGTTTTTAACTTTAAATGGTTTTATTTGAATTATATTGTTGTACTTAAGTTGTTCCAAATTTCCCGCTGTATTAATTTCCTCCTTAATTTTGAAATACAAGTATAATCATCCTGTATAGAGTTTCTCCTGAAAGTTTAGAGAGTAAAACTAATATATTTTCAGAAAAAAACCCAATACACATTGTTCTTCCATAAAAATGCTTAAAATGTATTTAATGTAATTTTCAATATCATTAAATACCATCTACAATGAATCATTCAAAAATCCATTCTTATTTATAGAATGACAATATTGATGTATAATAAAATTGTATAAATACTGGTATGGGGAAAACTTAGTAGCAATTAACATTTTAGACAATATCCATATTATGTTACCCCAGTTATATTTAATAAAAAAAATTAAGCTTTACTTCTTATCTTTCAAACTACTCTGTATTCAAATTTTTGTTAACATGTATTGATTTCGTTTAAAATAAAAAAATAATGAATATTGAATGAGAGTATTAGTTTTTGATTCTACGCTGTATGATCTGAAATGCACAAACATAGCTTTTCGTATTTCTGTTTACATTTCTTAAATCATTTCAAAGCAAATTAAATATACTACGTTTCCCTCATTAAATATGAAAATCTGTAACAGTAAGTTATATAATAAGAACTTTTTTGTCATTTAAATTTAATACAAATTATTTTAATATAAATGGAATTTTATTTCACGAATTACTATTATAAGAATTACATATGTAATTAATTAACTGAATGGCTTAAATATTTAGTAAAATAACATTTGTGAAATATTAGAAAAATAATTTTAGTGAAGCATGTAATTGAATATAATTAATTATGATATGTACCCGAAAAAAACTTAAGAATAAAATTTTTAGTAAGATTTATCTAGTGTTGCTCCTTAATGAAAGAGAATCAAAATATCTCCAGAAATAAACAAGAGGGGACGTTGCAGAATTATTATAGAACATGAAGAAAAAAAGACCATTAAACGTATGGAATATTAAAGTTGAATAGTAATCTCTCTCTATCTCTACATATATATTTAAATGATAGTTAAAGAATAAAAATAAGAAATTGAAGTATTTTTATGTCTTACCTATTTTTGTAGCTATTATTTAAAGATAGAAATTTTGAAATACTTTTTATGCTAAGGATTTCCTTATTTTATCTCTAAAAGTGAAATTTAACTAAATTGTGTAAGAACTATCTACATTTTTTAATTTTTAAATAGTTTTTGTATATATTTTTTTAAAAATCTCAACTATTACTTTATTTTTTTTTAACGTCTGAATTAAATAAGAAAATCTTTCAATATAAAAATGATTATTATTGTTACAGAAATAATTAAAAATATAAATGTGTGTATTTTAAAGCTCATTTTACATTTAAAAAAATCAGAAAATTTTTCGGCAGGTTATACAGCAATTTGAGCTACACTTATAAAATGTTTTCATAAAAAATTAAAAATTGTAAGGCGTCAATATGTCGAACTTAGATCTACACGATGGAAAAATATGCTCTATTTTAAATAGGGAAACGTCAATATGGAATTGTTTATTTTTTCATTTGTTTTGTTATCAATGGTTAAGAAATTATTGTAAAAAAACTTTGGGTGACTACGTATAATCTTTGAACTCTCAGCAGAATGTATTCTTTTAAATATTTAAAGAATTTGAAGTATAATTTTCGAGGCAAATCTTTAATCTTAAAGATGATGTCAAACGAGCATGATTAATTTTTGTTTGATTGATAGCTTATTTATAAAGCTTTTAAAAGATCTCTAGGACT
This sequence comes from Nephila pilipes, assembly GCA_019974015.1. Lineage (NCBI taxonomy): Eukaryota > Metazoa > Arthropoda > Arachnida > Araneae > Nephilidae > Nephila > Nephila pilipes. Next base: position 127,629 of record BMAW01087897.1, read on the forward strand.
TTGGTAAAATACAGCACACCATTTGGATGTGACAGTGTGTAAAAACCAGCCTGACTAATACCTTACCTAAATTTCCACACTATTAAAAAGGTGCCTTGACGGATTTAGCTTCTATCAGCCCACTATACGACAGGTCTTTAGGGTCATAAGGACTTTTGTCCATGATTCTACTGAAAATACTCCAGCCTTTGCTCCTGAACAGGGCAGCTCGGCTATTGTGACCTCCATGAAATTTTGAAGTATATAAACGGTTTTGATATGATTCTTAACTTCTGTTTAAGCTATATATTTCTAAAACACTCTTCCATAATTGTTTTCAAAAACTTTTAATATTAATAACACTTTCATTTTGAAATGTCTAAAAAGTGATTCACGACAGCGTGTCGACACCATTCATTAATGAGCGTTGAAGATATCTAAGTGAGTATTTTGTGCCCAAGGCTAGTGTAGGGAGCATTAAATATCAACTGCTGCCTTCGGGTGTACTTGTAAGATTGCGCTGAAAAAGATGATTAGTATTAAAACACATTGAATACGCATTGTAACAAATAGGTCTTAATATCTTTTAAGCAAGATAAGTTTGCATTAAAAATAAGTATTAATACAATATAGCATTTTCCCAATACTGTTTCATGACTGCAGTACTCTAGAAGTGATGGTAGCGGATTCGCGGGTGACGTTGTTTTCATCTACTCTTGATGCCACTATAGATCGGTTGTATAGCATGGCAGTCACGTTTAATCTGATAGATGTCCCAAGTCCTTCTGTTGGCTTACTTCAGAAGTTTGGAGAGGGAGGTACCAGCTCAAATGTCGTCCTCGTAATTTAATAGAGGTTCAAAATTACGAGTCCGTCGCCAACATCATTCGTGTTGATTCTTAGTGCGCCAGTAATAAGCAATCACAACTACTCAATACATTTTGACTAGCACATGAACGAGCCGTACCATGTGCATTGTACCCTGCAAAACACCATTAAGTTTGTGAGTATATTCCGGCTCGATCAGAAAAATAAATATTTCTAAGTTTCCATAGGTGACGACAAAATTAAGGCTTCGGCCAACCCATCACCTCAAATTTTCGAGAGCATTGTAAACTCTGTATAGTTTCCTATTTTTCTCCTTAAATCTAGATTATTCTTATTAATACATGGATTAAAATACGTTCGAAAGAGAGAAAATAAAAGAAACGTTTCTGCTTAATTTCTCACCATTTCAGATTTTCGGTAATATTTTTGAATTTTTATTGGAGTTCTAAAAACTCACAACTACATTATTAATTTCAGGAAGAAGAATATTTTTAGTAAAGAAACTGGGGAGGTGGTTGAGTAATTATTTTCAGATTGGAACAGTAAGCCAAAAAAAGATAGGGAACTTGTAAAGGTATTATTAATTATGTATAAGGTATAAGGGTATAATTTGAAGGAAATTCTGACTCATGATATATAGAAGGCTTTCGACTAAGTTCGTAACCATTATTTTAAAGGAACGTACAAATGAGCATGAAACTAGGAACAAATAGCATATTTTCAAAATATTCTCTTTTTATGAAAGCTTATTCAATTAAAATGTTACTAGTGTACGTATAGGTAGGACATCCATACAGAGCCTGAACTAGGTGTTTTTCATAATTCACAATATTTGTAAAATTATTGTGAGTTGAAGCAATAACGAGTTTTTTTTAAAAGTCTCTACTGTTATGAATTAAAAGGAGAATACATCCACTTATAAATCAAACCTTACATAATTCCCTATACAGGCTTTCAAAAAATATATGAAAAACACAAATTTTTTTATTAAAATATGTATAAAAATACCTTTGAGTTATCACCTTTTATAAACTTCTAATGTACTAAAAATTCAGTTCTCTAGAAAATAGATTTAAATTTATTGTTTTTACAGAAAAAATAAAGGCGTACAAACGAAATAAATTTAATTCCCCCTTTTATGAATAACTCTTCCTTTTTTCTTTGTTTAATATTTTGATTTTTGTTTAGATCTAATATTCGAATTATATGAAAGTTCTTAAGGGCATTAACTGTATATTACCCAGGAACCCCATTTCATGCATGCCATACTTCTACCACTCCCTTATAATCATCATTAAAATGTACAACAGATATTTATGTTCTCAGAGCAAATGTTTCATCGTCGACAAAGACATCTTTCAGGATTATTTTCCATAAACAACCATTGAAATATTCATACGAATTTTGCGTTTTGCCTTGGAGACATTTATAATAAAGTTTGATAACTGGAATCAAAGTATGCAGATTTAATGGAATTAACAATGGTTTTAGGGAAGCCGTTCACATCATTTTGTTCCACAAGCAACAACACGTTGATATTTACATCAACATCAGTATTGCTTCCAGTAACAATACTATAGTAATTTCGCAATTTTTTAATAAATTTGTCGGTAAATTTTCCTTTTCTACCTAACCCTTTCCGACTTGTATTTAGTCCAGACTATTTTTTGAATGTGCTGAATGCTCTCATAATTGATGAAACGATTTTTTCCATAACTGTCTTTTCTTTCACTGATGAGTTACCTTCACCTTAAAAAGATGAATACTTCAGTCGCCTGAAATGACAAGAGTGTTCGAAGATATGATCGGCACCAACAGATTTGAGCCTACATGATGACCCAGAATGATTTTGTGAATAAATGTGATCATGGAATTCATGAAATCTTTTCTTACAAGTTCATACGCGCCAATTATTATTCTAAAAAGCTATTATACAATTTAAACGGTTATTTCGAACAGAAATAAAATGACAATTAAAATCAAATTTCGAACGGAATTCAAACGATGTAGCTCAGCAAAATATTATAACAGTGTGTATATTGCCACTGATATTTCGTAAATTGTACTACTAAATGTACTATCAGATTTCTCAAAATCATCATCAATCAATTAAAATTTCAGTGGCGACGTACGAAAAGTCCATATCCCCTGAAGTCTACGGTAGAAATGACGATGCGTGAGAAAACTCGTAATTTATGATTTTCATTATAGCGCCGTCTAATGGTTTACCGCTTGCTCTCCCCCCCCTATGTACTGTATGGCGAAGAATGCTTGTTTAGATATTTTATATCACCCTTTATATTTTTGTTCATGAGTTTTGAAATACCCTGTATAAATATAGTTTCGCCTGTTTGATGAAAGTATTTTTTTTTTAATATTTGCTTAATATTTTGGTTCTTTCAAAAGTTTTTTTTTTATTATTTTGATGAATTTTTGGATTAAAATTTTCTTAAATGTGTACTCATGATTTTCAAATATAATTTCTTTTTAAAAAAAGTTGGAATAAAATCTTTTAATAACTCAAACACAACTGCTAATAAATGTAAGCACTTAAATATTAATGTGCAATACAAATATATTTTATAAAGGAAAAGTATATGATCCTGGAATTGACGGATAAAAATATTTAAATTAACTAAAAAAATTCTAGCAACATCATACATAAAAAGATCACTACTTAATTTGTAATAAGTCTTATTTAATATCAACACACACACATACACACACACACACAACACACACACACAACACACACACACAACACACACACACACACCAAATTAACACAAATAAATCAAAACAACATTAAAAAATGAACTGACAGCTAAAGATTAAATTTCCCTCTTTCAGCGGTTAGTTATAAGAACTTTCTACATTTATGTTTTTTGTTATAGAGAATAAATTGGAATATATAGAGACAAATTAAATATGATTCCTTTCAGTTAGCTTTACATCAAAATTAGAAAACATTTATTATTAATGAATGTAACTAAAATGAAAAATAGTAATCAATGATACGTAACACATAAAAATACAAAATATAATACACACATTTTAAAACGGCCTTTTCACAATAATGCGGTAATACTTGTCTGATTGGCAGCCAAAATTACATTGAATCTGCAGTTCGTTTTCTGTCAGAGTTCCACATTACACAATATTGATCACGAAACTGCTGAACCACAAAATCACAAAATGGAATGGATTACAAAACTATGGTATTTTCATTTTCATACTTAGATAGAACTTCAAAAGTCGGGATGATTTTTCTTCTACGATGGTTAATATCTTTTTATGCCAAGGTGCTACTTCAATGTGTATAATCGGGTTGATTTTGTTCTCCGATGATAAATTTCTTTTTATATTGAATCAGTAAAGAATCGGGGTGATTTTCCAAGTCGATGAACAGAATATGTTATTCCAAGTTAGTTCTCTCGCATTACAGGTTGATTCTTTAAGTATTCCTCATGCCAAGATGGCATATATCAGCATGCTTATCATTTCTAGAACAATATTTGTGGGGAACACAGATTATGCAAATGTCTATACTACGAGGCCTGATTGTAAGGCTATGACCATAATATTTTATATTTGTTATCTTATTTTCACAACTTCTGTTGTACCTGAAAGCTATTATGCCCTCTGTAAAATACGTAATTTGCGTTTGAACATAGTCTACGATGGTTAATCTCTTTTTCATGCATTTTCGCTAACGTGTGACTAATCGAACAAATCCGACGTAAAAAGAATCCTAGTTGTTATCGTCGACAATAGGTCTTAATGGAAGCTTACATCTCAACGTCATAATGAATATGGTGTCTCTTAAAAAGCTTTTTTCATCTGTGGTTTTTTTTTTTTGTTTCTTTTGGTTTTATTAACGTCACACTAGAAGCAACACGAGGGCTATTGGCGACGGACCTCGTACTTTTGAGCCTCGGTGAAGTGACGAAGATGACACCTGAACTGGCATCCCCTCTCCTAACTTTCACACCATACCAACGGGAGGACTTTGGGCCCCTACAGATTAAAAGTGCATCAGCCCCCGCTGCATAGCTCATCTTCAGAAATAAGCAAAATTTGATTTTTTTCGGGTGTTTATGGCAGATTCCAGGTACTAAATGACGCCTCGATGGTTAAATTCATTTCGATGTGCATTTTTTTAGTCTTAGTACTACAATGATACTTGTGAAAAAAGGAAAATAATATTACTTAGAGGACATGCATAGTGCTTAAGTGAAAAATAATTTTAAAATAAGAAATAAAAAAGTTACGGCCATAATACGGTAGTAAATAAGAAAGTTACGGCCATTGGGACTTTATTTACCAACTAAGCCTCGAACACTTTTTGCAAAACAAATGATTATTTAATAATTTTGTGTGTAAGAAATTTATAATAGTATACGAATATGATCAAATGTGATACGGACAAATCTCTTGCGCAATCTCATGCATATTCCATTGTTTTTTTTATTTAAAAATAATTACTTTTTCATGCATCATAAACCTGGAAAGAACGATAGATCAGTGGCGATGATGCATACAACATATAAAATAAAATAAAAAAAGTTGAAATTAAAGAAATAAAAAAAAAGATGTAAATAATTAAAATGTATTAAATAAAGATCAGAAAAATAAATTAAAGTGAAATAAAAACAAATGAAATATATAAAATGAGAAATGTAAGTATATTAATAAATAAAAATATGTAGTAAATAATAAAACATATTCAAATATTAAAGAAATGCAATAAAATAAATTAAAAACAGATAGGAAAAGATAACTTCATTTATTTAGAAAGAACAATAAAAAGTCAACTTATTTTATCTGAAATGAAATGTTGGAAAAACATTAAAAAACAATTATATTTATTTTAGATAAGTTCTTTTTTAACACGTCGTCGTTCACACATTTTAAGTAACAAATGAGTATACTTTTTAACAATTCACATTTGTTCAATACCAATTCCCTGTCCAAAGAATTATTCTTACATTCTTTAAGGATAAACACATAAACAAAAAACCTTATTAACTGTGCATAGACATCCATTGTATACGGGAAAAATTATTTGGATCTCTAATGAGACTTAAAATAGTATGTTTTGAGTTGCGCCAAATTAATAAAGTCTAGTTGATCTTCATTTATGATGATGGTACTAGGTAAGAGTAGCCAAACATAAAAAAGTGAAGTATGGTAGGGGACATATTAGAGTGATAAAAAATCAATTAATCCTACTTTCTAGTGCTTTTTGTTTTAGATAATTGAATTGTTAGAAACGGGGAGAATTGGACTGGGAAGAATCTTCAATCAATATAACGAATTTTTTTTATGCTCGTAAATTTCTCTTTTGGTATTGTTCGAAATACACTTTTTTTATTATTCATTAAAATAATTTTTGTAATATCTTTAAATGTAAAACTGTATCTTAAACAATTTATCGGATATAAAGAAGTAGAATTCATGCCAAAAGCACGATCGGATTTCTCTACATGTCAATTTTCTTCTTCTACGCCAGTGTTTTTTTTGTCGTTGTTTGGTGTTTTTTTAAAATAAGGTACAATTTTTTTCTAGTTGAATTGCACGAGATAACTGAACTTATAAACTTTTTTGAATTATACAACAAGAAAGTTTTCATGTATTCGTTCTGCCTCCATTTAAAATTATACCTACAACTTTTATCCGTTTCTGATATTTTCATTCTAAATTACAAGTGAAAGATGTACCTGCTTCTAACGTTATAATTCTAAATAACAAATAAAAAGCTTATATCTCTCTGTTTCTAATACTTTCATTCTGAATTAACAAGGAGACATTATTGACATTTTCAAATATTCCTATTGTAAATTTTCGAGGTTTGAGGTATTCTGTTTCATATATTTAAACAGGATAGAAATATCTTTATTTATTTTTAAAGGTATGAAAATAGTAAATAGTGGGTAAATGCTTTTGATTTGCAATACAAGAAAAATATACTTCTATTTTATTTCTAGATCATAGATATTATCGTGTTTCATTCATTCATTGGAATTTCAGACCAGATTTATAATAACTGATTGAAGAAAAGCATGGTTTTATGAACGAATTATTTACAATTTATAGAATATAATTTTCCTGATTATATTTCGAAAATATTGTCACAGTAGCCAAATGGTCATAGTTGTGAGCTCATTGTCGGCATCGTTTCCTTTGAGTAGTGAGTTCGATTTACAGAACCTATAAATACCCACCGTGTGACGGGACTGTTGTATGTTAAATCTATCGAGGCTCCAAATCCTCCTATTGGTGTGTGGAAGTTTGGATAGGGTGATTCCAGTTCAAGTGCCGTCCTCAACACTTGACCAAAGTTCAAAATTACGTGGTTCGTCGCCAGTACCCTTCCAGACATTCCAACAATTTATCATCAATATTGCCATGCGGAGTACCAGAAATAAATCTGTTTTTATTAATACCATCAAAAAAAAATTAGCAACTTATTCTGGTTTTTATAACATGCACTGGGTTGTGGTATATGTCTGAGATTATTATGAGGAAATCGTGGATTTCTTTGCAAAGCTGACAAAAAAGAAAGAAATTCTTGAAAATAAATACCCAAACGTACTCATTTTGAAATGAGTACGTTGTATCAGATTTGGACGTATGTTCTTATCAAATGTAAAACATTTCATCTATTGAACCCCCCCCCCCAAAAAAAAAAAAAAATGATAAATCAACACTCTCAAAAAATTATTATAGCTACAAAGTTCCTTTTATATATTGGTCACGTATTTTAAAAATCGGGTTCAAAAACAAATATATATATGGTTTGCTTTAATATTTAAACCTATATTTCGTATTTATGACGCTACTTGCGGAAAAACGCATGAATTTTAAAATGAGTACATACTACGATCCATTTGTGGATTCGATTTAGTGTTTCTTTACATTTTTTGTATTATTGAAAGCATCCTGATTTTAATGAGACTTGCTAACCTTTAAAACAAATGGTTATTTACTTCTAATAATAATTTTATTCAATAATATTATTTCAGACATATTTATTTTGAGCATTTATTGAAATTGTATTGTAATATTTATTTATATTGAAAATTTTCAAGTTTGAATGGATAATTAATCAAAAAATACTTAAATGTTTAAAAATATTGATTATTTGAAAGTACATATTGTAATATCTTCAGAAAGATTCAAGAATTTTCTTTGATCAATTTAAAAAATGATTTTCTTAAAAGTAATTATTTGTGTGTTGCTGACTATGATGCTCTACAAGAATTCTATTTTTTTCACTTTATAAGTATATAATGTAACTTAAACTGTCTTTTTCAACTGACGAATAAATCTTTTCATTTTTATATATCTTGTTTTAAGATATATATTTATATTTAAGATATTAAGGTTTTACCATTTTCAAAGAATTGTTGTACATGAGTTTTTCATTCCAATAATACAGTGTGCCAGTCATAAATTAAGAAACTATACACACAGAATAAAATGTTGATAAAATAGCTTTTATTCCAGATTATTCTTTAATGAATTGAAGTAAATTGCTCATGCTTTATGTCAGGGGTAAGATATCAGAATATATTTTTTAAGGAATATGGTTTTAATTTATACTCATATTTAATGTATTTTGGAATCAAATTTTCCCAGTCTAATCAGGCATCCTTCCTGTTATGTCCCAATACTGTTCATTATATTATAAGTGATTGTCTGGTGTTACATCACTATTGTCTCACTTTTTTAAATTACCTGTTTTAAAATCATATGATTTGGGGGGAGGAAACCGCAAATCTTGTTTGTGTTGTAATTCAAAATTTTATTTTTAAATAATTAAGGTTTTAACAAAGGCATTTCAAATCGTAGGAATTTTTTTATAATGTGGTCAAATAAATGTTGCAAAAATTTAAATAAATATTTGGTGCAGTATATTCAGATTTTATTCTGTGCATGAACTCCAACATTCATGCACACAGAATAAATAAATCAATTTCATTTGTATTCGATACATGACACAACACTAAAGTTATATTAATTTATTAAATTTTAAAGACGCTTATAAATGTTCGCCATAAAATAAAGCCGAGCATATTATCTAACTTTTTTATTCGACATGTTAAACATTTTTATTTATAATCCAATCACATTCATTCATAAAAGTCCTAGTCTAAATATTTATTTTTCAATGAACTTTGTAAGATATTTTGATATTATAAACAAGATATGATATTTGTATGTTTATTTTCACAGTTTAACTACTTTATTCATGTACTTCATAAAATTAATGAATATTTTTAAAAAATATGCTTGTGCCAAGATGAATTGCAAAACCTAGGTTCTGGTGTTGGCTGGAAGAAACAAGAATCACATTTGCACGACGAGGCAATATAACAGATTGTGAAGGAGTGTTCAAGATTTATAGAATGTAAGTTTTTCTATTTCTAAAAATTCTGCTTGTTACCCCCCCCCCCCAACTGTATCGTTTCTATAAAAATACAATTTTAAAAATTAACATTTTATACACATTTTTAAAAATCAGATTGATTTTCATTAATATAAGTTTTGGTATGTGTCTTGTTATTCACAATAGTCAGAATTTTTTCTGCACTTCATCTCACACTAAAACATATAAGTAAAAATTATAATTGATTAATAAATATTACTTTGAGAAAAAGAAGAAAAAATTAATAATAGCTGTTATTAAATTTGAAACTATATATAGAATTTACATATTCAGATATGTTTTTTTTTTAAATACTGTTGATTCCTTTTTGAAACATAATAATCAGCTTATGATTAAATTAATTTTGTTTGCAAAACACATTTTAAAAATTTTTTGATTCAAGGTACAAAATTGCACCTGTTTAAATCATTATGTAACTGTTACAGCTTAATTTAGTATCTTGATTAAAAGAGAAAATAGAGTAATCTAATGTTGTTTTATTTTTTACGCAAAATCAGCTTGATAAATATAAAGTGTTTACCAATAAAAGATGCGATAATTCAGAAGAACTTAATTACTTTTTAACTATTCATATTTATTTTGCAGAGGGCTTAAAATAATTATAATACCAGAATAAATATTAGGGCTCTTATTTTTAACATGTTAGAAAACAATTGAAGATATAATGATACGTAACAATATTTATATATGAAATACAAAACAAGCTTAATCCAAGCAAAAAGCTGAAATGGCCGTTAACAGTTCAAAAACGCATCTGCTTAAAGCAGAAATTAATTTAAAGCTTATATCAGAAGTAAACGCCAAAAGCAAGTTTAAATATGCTTACCGAGGGACATTTTAACACAATTAAACGAGAATAAGACTATAGATATATAAGAATATACTCAGATTGTTTCCTACCGAATGTAAATGATTGAATAATGTAATAAATATGATAATATTAAACATATTAGTCGTAATAAAGTGGATAGGGCACATAGAATAATCCGATGCTAACGGAGACCACGCTGCGTTTTTGTAGGCATCACATGATTTTGATGTGCCGCCAGTTGTGTGTGAATTTAGTCCGTTCTTCAGTGCTCGATTTTTCCACGTGATATGGTGAATGTGATAAATGTTTACCTTATTTTGGCAGATTACTTAAGAAAAGATAGTGTTATAAGTTTCATGCAATTTACTAAGAAACCTAAGTCAAACTATTATATTTATTCAGGTCAAAAATGAACTCAATCTTAAGGAACATGTGCAATCACTAAAAACAACAAAATATTATGGCATCGGCTGTGACAGTAGAAAATAACATAGATCATAACAAAATTTTGCTAAATAATTTATTATTTTTTTTGAACTTTGTAGTATCCAAGTTAGAAGAGTGTGATCCATTCAACATCAATATTCTGCAAAAGTATCATTTTAAGCGACTTATCATTTTAACATATATTGAACATTATGGCTGTAGCCTACCACCAAAAATAAACTTGAATCAGCAAAAGATGTTGGGAATACATTTCCAGTTTTGAAAGGATCAGGCATTGATGCCTTTGTAAGTTAATTTTTATGAAGTTATTATACCTCCTTAATAAAGTGTTTATATGTGAGGAATGAAAGATACTTTGTGGCAGCTACAAGCTGAATGAAATTCATTGATATCTGTATCTTTTGTCTGACTGGTAGTTTTCTGTGTTTTATTACATTCAAAATGTTTTCCTTTTTAATTTTTGTAATTAAAATTTTATAATTCAAAATTATTTGCATTCAGTCTTTTGTCATTAACTATGCACTCTATTTAGTTATTAAGATCATTCATTGCTTTGCTATTTTTAAATATGTTTTGTTTGGCTAATTTTCAGCCAACTTGCATGCTTTTTATGTAGATGTTAAGCATATAACCTGATATTTGTGTGTGAGTAGAAGTTTAATTCTCAGATTCCTAATTAAGGCATAGTAAATTCTGTGCTAGTTTTGTACTGAAATTACTGAAGTTAGCTCTATCTAGTGTATTTAGTAGACATGGGAATTTTTGGAATTGCTTGTAATCTTCAACGATAGTTCGTAAGATCTGTTTAAGCAATGTGCTTGAAATTAACTCAATTTTGCTTCAAACAAAAGAATTCAGGTATGTAAATAAGCAATTTTTTAGCGCTAGAGACTCTGCCTTATGTAGTATCCAAAATAGATTTTATTACTATTCTAATCCAACTTTTACAGCTATGGATACAATAACCATTGAGCCATATATAGAGATGATGATGAATTAGTTCATATGCTGGGGTCACATACTGTTATACATAAGTTAGAATTTGTCTATTTCACAATTCAAGATATACCTGTGTCCCTGCAATATTCTTTAGGCTCTTTTTTCTTACCAAATGTTCACTATTCCCTAGATGTTGAAAAATACAGGTATAAGGCAATTTTTGAAGCACTTATTTAAGATTTGAGACAATTTTTAGACCAAGGTGTTCAATTTCAAGGGAATGCATATAAAATTGCTTTTTGTCAAATATTAGGAGATAATTTAGGGTTAAATAAGTTGTTTATATTTGTTATTTGAAACGTCACTGTTTGAAAAGCATTTTCACTCATATTTTGTAACTTCACGAGATGTTGATTAGAAAGGAGTAAAAAATCTGTTTGATTTTGTACCTTTACATATAAGAATTTCCTATATTTTTTAAATGATACCTCATTGTACATTACATTAAAACATAAACTGTGCAAATGGGGATGAAGTTGAACTATATTATGGCTTGGATAGCAGTGTTTATAAGGGATTTTTAAAATGACACGCCTTCATTAGGAGTTGAAAACTGCATTTTTTAAGTATTCTTGTATCAAAATTATGAATATTTTATTTTTTATATGCCTGATATGTATGTGCATATTCAGAATAAATTTTCAAAATATGATTTGATTTGTTTTATTTTTTCTGTTTACAGCGAATCATTAATTATAGGTATTAGCTTTGTTATGATGTTAATTCGAAAGGATACGTATGTTAGATAAAAAAGAAAAGGGTATTGAAATAAAATGCTGTATACTATGGAAAATTTATTATTAATCATAATGTTTCCAAGATATTGCCAATAACTTATCATTAAAAGACTGAACTTTAAATAAAACTCAATTTTCTGCATGTATAGGATTTTAACAAAACTATATATTGCTTCGTGAAACATAAATATAATTTTTAATGAACCGGATTGAATCTGGAACAACTAACTCAAATTTCTTACGTAATTGTTTTGAAAAAAATGTAACTCTTGAACCGAATCTATTTTCGTTATTTTTTAAGATTTATTTAGCCCTCGAATTGATTTAAATTTGAAGTATAAGTTCAAAGTACAGTTTATGATCATATAACAGTTGTATTTTTGTTTCTAAAAGTAACAGTTTTGTTACACACAGTAAATAAAAGAATTTTGATTCGAAATTTTGTGGTAAAAACTTCATAAAGTATATGTTAAATAGTATGTAAGATGAAGAAAATGAAGCTTGAAACTAAAGGAGCACTAATTTAAGTCCCTTAAAATTTAAGTTGATATATTTTTTTCTGTTTAAAATTCATAATCCATACAACAACAGTGTTGAAAATGAATACAATACATATTCTATTGTTTTGCATTCATAATTCTATTCAATTACTTTGCTTTCCATTCTATTATTTTGCATTCATAGTTCATTCTCATAATTGATACACAAATATATTCAAAAAGAAATATATGAAGTTTCCATTTTGAATACGTACCTGTTACTAAAAATAAGTACACACGAGTCTTACATTAAAGTACTTTGGGATCGGAGCCATTTGGAGTATGTGAAGTATTCAAAAGTGAGTACATAGTACTCACTTTTGAGTACTTAGTGAAGTAAAAGTGAAAGTGAGTAAGTGAAAAGTACTTAGTGAAGTAAAGTACTTAGTAAAGTAAAGTACTTAGTGAAGTAAAAGTGAGTACTTAGTACTCCCTTGTTTCTCCCAGGGCTAGCTGTCACTGATGATGAGGGAATAAATATCCCTGCCTCTCGGTCTCACATAGTTATGATTTTAAAAAATAAGCTTCTTTCTGACTGGGTGGTCTGGTGGTCAACTTATAATACTGGCATTCGGGTTCAGTAATATATTCTTAGATCAAATCTGAACCATTTTATATGAATTCTGGTTTTATTACTCATTTCTTAACTTGTCATGATCTCTTTATTTCTTATTTAAATCGTTTTAATTTGAAAAATACAAACTTTTGTCTCTATGGCTCTGTTGGAGAGTCTGATAACTAGGTTTTCTCTTGCCCTATTACCAGGGAGTTTCATTTAAAATGTCCTGTTGTTGAAAAGAAATCTATTTGGCTGAAGTTCGTGTGTTAAAATCTTTACTTGCATTTGAAGTTTAAATCCTGCATTCTTACTGCTCATAAAATTACCCAAAAATTTCTTAATTGTTTCAGATGTTTGTTACATTTCTTATTATTTTAAATCTCCCTTATTGTGCAGCAATAATTATATACTTTATATATATGTTCATATTTTTTCTGACATTTCATTTTTTTACGAGTTTGTGGATGCTTTTGTATTGTGTCATTTAACTTACTATGCATGAAAAAGTGTAATATGTTATATTCTTTTCTCGATAAATGCTGAGTGTTGGGATGACTGTTTTCCGGAAGGGGCCGTTTGCAGCTCTAAACCCTCATCACCTATATACTTACAATCTCAGATTTTGTGATTTAGAATCAAAATTTATAAGTTTTATAAACAATATAATTGGAAGTTTTTTTTTATCAACTTCTATGTTTTCAACAATTTTCCATTGTTAATATCTCAAAAAGCATGTATTATTTGGTACTCATATTTTAATCTAACTTATATTTTAACTAAAGCCACATAAAAATTATGCATTTGTCAGTTTAAAAAGAAAACGTATGATTGACTTCCGTGTAAAAAGGTTATACAAACGAATTGCTTGAATTTATTATCAGTGTTAATGAAGATAATTGTAACGAAATTCAATTCAATTATTACCATATATCTGAAACAGCGGAAAATCTTACCTACTTCTTTGTAGCCTTCAATCAGAAAGGGCAATTATTTTATCCATTCTTTTTCAGGTTATTTTTTTAATTATCTAACACGTGTCTTCACCATGTAATTCTCATTAGTAGAATTCCATAAGAGATTATTCATTGAAGGGAAAATAAGTTTCCCTAAAGAAAATTGATGAACCTTTTGTTTGTGGGATTACTTTAGCAATTCTTCGGCTACTTTAATTACAATAGTTTCTGAAAGTTTCGTCGCATATTTACAGCGAAACAATGAAATACACAACCTTACTAAGATAATTAATTACCGAATACGATTTGATAGCTCAGTCAATTAAGATGTTATAATTTCCGTATACAGGCGACGCTTTTGTTGATGAAAACTACTAAGCTGGTAAAGTCGTCAAATAATGAGTTTGTTTGAAATTGCCGTCATCCAATTAATAATAAGTGTTTCTCCTTAGGTTCCATCTTTTCTTCTTTCAATTAACGAGACAGATTAGGTTTCGAAAACCTAAGAAAATGAATGAAAGAAATGCTTTTCGTTGAAGTTTAATAGTATACAGAGAAAGAATTCTAAAAAGAAAATTGCCAAAACATTTTAATTTCAGGAGAAAAGATCAATATTTTCAATTGTGCTTTAAAGTTATATTTTCATTTTGTTCTTTGTTAAAACATAAAGGGATATTTTAAAATTTAAATAAATATAAGTTAAATTATTTTCCAGTATTCTTTGAAAATGTAATTTTAGTTCTATTTTTTACATAAAGTAATATCAAATCATTTCCGTTTGGGTATTAGAATTTTAATATATTAAAAGGAGCTTTTTAAAATAATACCGTTTTTTCTTGCAAAAATACCGTAATATTTTACACTGAGTAGGAATTGCAACATATTTGAATATGCTTTGAAATTATTTTCTTTTTACTTTTTTACTGAAAGAAACCCTACAAAAATATTTTAAAACATATCATAAAGTTTAATACTTTTCAACATTTTTCTGGGATGTGTTTTAGTATTTATTAAGAAACTAGAGAATTCACGTTCAGGTAGTGAAATATAACAGTTATATCAGTGTTACTTGAAGTACAATAATATTACTCTTGCTTCTTTCCTCACAAAATATGTTAAATTTCCGTATTTAAAAGTAAAATTTAATACCTACTTCTCAGATATTAAAATATTATTTTCATTGTGTTTTTTTTTGTTGATTCTAGAACTGAATTGAAAACTACCATTCCACATTACCATTACCAAACTACCATTCCAAGTATTAGAATTTTCGTAATGAACACGTGGAAAACTCATAACTTGTCAATGTATTTGCAAAAAACGAAGATTCAAATTCCTGTCGGAAAATGTTAAAAAATGCAGCATATACACACTTAATGTAATAAACGTGTTACATAAATTATTGCGATAAAGTACAACATAAGAAAATATTGTGGAAAGATACAATACGCAAAAAAAACTATTTTGGTCAGAAATAAAAGCAAAAGCTAATGCGATAAGATACGATAAAGATGTTGTGGTAATATATGATATAAAATAATGTCGTAAGATACGATTTAAAAATTAATTGTGATAATATATGATACAAAAACTATTCTGATTACACATATAGGATATTTCATTCCAATAATTTACGGCGGACACAAATTTTTATTTAAGTAAGTAATGTATAAATACAATTATTAATTGATATTCCAAGACATGCAAAAATGAATTTATTGCATATATATATATTTGATTACATTTTATGAATTTTCAGATCTTTCACTAAATTATTTCCCCATATCTATTCAATATACTTTATCATAAATTACTTCTTTCAAAAAATATTTGTTAAACGTTTCTTATTCTTTTCAAAATTTATAACAGAAAAAAAATGTCGCTAACAAAAATCCTTTCCCCCTCAACTTACTTCAGAAAATGAAATAATAATAACGGTTATGAATTTATTTGTTAATGATCATTATAATATTATTTTGCACATTCATTCTTATAATTATTTTAAAGTTCTCCTCAATAGTCTGGCGAATAGATGTGTGATTTTAATTGTTGAAGATATATGAAATACCTATTTATTTTAAGCCAAAAAATACTAAATATAATTACAGATGTATTACAGTCATTCAAATTTTCTATTTCGAGTTTTCATCATTTTAACTATATTTTACTTAGTCGAGAGTGCCTTTGTTGATTTATATACGCAAAGTGAATCATATAATTTTAATGTTATTGTATTGTACAAATAAAATATAGTAATTAAATTAATTCCTAATTATACTCATAAAGACATTCAAGTGATTTAAATTCATTCATACAATTACCATTGTAGCCATTTAAATTTAAAATCAAGAACTGTATGATTTAGTGGGCTCACAATAATTAAAGATTATCATGAAGAATAAAAGGAGTTCCTATATGTTAAATCAAACTATATCTCAGTTCCAATACTTAATTTGATTCGTCAATGAAAAGAATGAAACACCAGCTTATGTGTGTGTCATCTTTATCATTTAAATATTATTAATGACGATGCGTGTCGCCAATAATCCTTGTATAGCTCTACAACAAATATCCTCAGGTATTTTTCTGTCTGTACACTCAGCAGATCAACGGATCTGTACACTCAGCAGGTGTATATAAGAAGCGATTCCCAATCTGATGGTCAAATCTCCTGTGGCATTGCGATTTAGGATATCTTTCAACGACAGAAGAAAATGCCTCGATGCACAAACAGAATTCGTTACGAGCAATTGTCAGAGTTTGAAAGAGGTCGTATCATTGGATTGAAAGAGGAGGGTTGGGTAAATCGGAGAATCGTTTGTCATATGGGTCGAAGCGATGCGGTGATTAAAAGATGCTGGCAAGAATGGGTGGGCAATGGCAGACTTCAATGTCATGATGGTAGAGACTTAGGGCCACAGCAGAACGAAAGGACATAGTAATTGTCAGATCAGCTGACACAGCACCTGATTCATCGTTATCAACCATCAGACGTCCGACCCGCACACGAGTGTCCACCATGACCATTCACCAACAAAATCTACGCTCTTACCGACAGTATGCCACCTTCCACTCTCAACTGTATATTTTCGAGCCAGATTACAGAGGTGCTTGGCACGATAAGGTTTAGCACGATAGTGTTTAGAAACGAATAACTCTTCCAACAGTGTCCTGACGATCATCAAAGACGTGTCTGGAGACGCCCAGGGCAGCGTTCCGATCCTGCTTTCATTATTCCACGCCACACAAACCCTCAACCTTGAGTTGTGGTTCGGAGTGCCCTTTCCCTTGATAGACGGAGCCCTTCGGTCGTCAATAGAGGCATACTTACAGCACAGCGGTATGTAGACGACATTCTGAGACCTGTTTTGCTACCGTTCCTTTTGCAGTACCCTGGCCTTATCTTTCGGCCAGATAATACCAGACCACATACGTCACGTGTTGCTATAAACTATCTTATAGTTTGTCAAACACTTCTTTGGCCAGCCAGATCTCTCTCCAATCGAACATGTCTGGTATATGATGGGACGGTGACTGCGTCTACCAGGGAATGTTGATGACCCAACCCGACAATTGGAGCAAACCTGGCAAGAAATACCGCAGGAGACCATCAGGAGCTTTATCACTCTATGCCAAGTCGTGTGGCAGCTTGCATTCAGGCTAGAGGTGGATCAACACCTTATTGAGCTTGTTACTTTGTATCCATGTAACTCTGAAATAAACCATTCAATTTTTCTGAAATTTTATTCATTTTCTATTCTGTACATAATTTTCTTATCCGCCAATTTCTTATCTCCTTCGGACAACTCCTTCTTGATGCGTTTTTTTTTCTGTTATAAAGTGAATATATATATATATATATATATATATATATATGTGTGTGTGTGTGTGTGTGTGTGTGTTTGTGTGTGTTAATGTATAACATTAATAACCTATTGGGATTATAACGAGAGTGATTCTACGATTATGAAAGAATACATGTATTTGATTTTTCCCCCCTCATAAGAAGATTTTTTTTAATGATTTTGGTACATTTTCTTCAAAAACTATTTTATGCACAGAAATGGTATATTAAAGACCAGGAAATGCGGAATTTCTTATCCCCCAATTTTTTTGTCTCTTTTGGACAATTCCTTCTTGATGTGTCGTTTTTTTTTTTTTTTTTTTTTTTTTTTTTTTTGTGTATGTGATGAATTTTCACAAACTGAAAATGATTCATACATGAATCACTGCGATTTTAGAAACCTATAGCTAAAGTTAATAAGCATACTCATGATTGTATTACCTTTATTAGTTGTTGTATTATCTGTAAGAAAACTATTTTTTTCATATGTATGTCACATTTAATATTATGCTTATTATGTTCTTTCTCATTACACCCCCTTTTTATGGCCGAGTCAACGTTTCACTAAATAGCCAGAGAATCTCAATTGGAACAGAAGGCAAGCAAATACGAATTTATCTTCTTTTTCTTGTTTACATTTAACTTATTTCAAATAGTAATAAAGTTTGGTTCTAAAAATGAAACATTTTCTTTCATCCTTTAAGTTAAATGAAGTAAAACTTGTTAGAAATGGATTTATTGAAAAACGCCTTTAGTGGCCATATTATTCGTAAAAAAAGGCTATTGTCATAATATTTAATATGAAAGGGAAAAACCTCAAGTTGAAAGTAAAATTATTTTGAAAATAGAAAGGAAAAAAGATAGTAATAAAAGCCACAGGTTTCTCCCCTTTTCAACTTCATTAGAGCCATCCCATTTCCATTTGCTATAAGAATGACCTTATTACCCTCAGGCACATAATGAAGTTAATTTTTCTATTTCAACAGCAATTTATCAAAGCGCTAAGCTAATCTATTACTTTCTTCACTATACGCAAGTAAACACATTACTTAGTAATTTCTTCTTAATTTTTATTTTTATTAGAGTGAGAAGAGAGGAACAATAACACAAAAACTGGTATTTTCTACGATAAATGTCATTTATTACTTAATTGAAAGCCAACATTGCTAACAAGCACGTAAATCGGGTCTTTGATGTCAAAATAGACATACGTGTTTATTTATTAAATTATTTGCCATTTTACATCATTTTAAGGTCTTTAAATTTCTTTTTAAATCTTTTTAGTGCTTTAATAATATTTTACAATCTAAGAAAATAAATTTGTTATATCATTCCTCATATACAATGAAGAAAATATCGAGAATTTTAACATGAATATCTTAAGCTACTGCACTTATTGAGGGAAAATATATTTTAATGTAGACATTTGATTTATAATTTATAAATTTATTTGCAAGAATATTATTTTCGATTAAATTTTTTATAAAGTATTAATAGCAATTTAACTTTTATAACCTTTAAATCCTTGTTATTCTGTCTCTCATGTTAACGCAGCATAAAAAACCATTATTCGTCTAATCTATTCGTATGAGAGTAGCATGTAATACTGAGAGGGTTTGTGAAAGATTTAAACCCCCTATAAGTCTAACATGTTCCAGGATAAATCCGACAACTGAAGTCATTAAAGAATTGCCCTGATAGAAATGAAGAAAAAGGGTTGATTTACAAGAGAAATGTCCAAAATCCTTTTTTTATTCTATCCCGGCCAGTGTTGAAACCTCTGAAACGAACGTAATGTAATTAGGTCTAATGAAAATTTATAGAAAGAATATGACCTTTCCCGGGGCGAAAAGGAAGAGAACAACTTATTCAGAGATTTGTCTTCTTTCTTTCCTGAGACTCAAATGAAAATGCATTAGATATTGAACATTGACTTAGATAAAATTCTCGATAGAGATGACTCTCAGAATATCATTTTCTTTTTCGTGAAGCAATTTCTTTTTATGACATCATAGGTTTTGTTCTAAGCAATGTATATGTTCATCTCAATGATGTGAATATCTTCGATTTTAATTGATTCGAAGTTCACATGTGTAGAGATTTAGAAATAGTGAGATAAGTCACAAAGAAATACACATGGATATTACAAAACGATATTTTAGATTAAATAAGAGTGCAAAATTTCAAATAGTATTACAAATTTGAAGGTAAATAATTTATCAAAGAAAAGCAAACTTTTCAATTGTGTTATCAAATAATTATGAATGTCCTAAATGTCCTCCTTTCATTACAAATAAACAATAATGCGTTAGTTGAATTCTATCTAGAGACATTGTTGAGTGTCATTGACAATGTTCGTACTACATGTTGTATGGTTTCGGATGTAATCACCGAGGTAAAATTTTTGGAATAGTTGCTTCTAATATACCTAGTTCGTTACAGACGAGATGTGTTGCTTTCTGCCTTCTAAATACAAAATAGTCTGAACTCCACCCACCATCTCGTGTGATGCGTTTGGTCTACCAAGACGAGTTCTTTTACACACACAGCGTTCTTGGTTTCTTGAAACAAGGGCAAAATGTTCTGATGACTTGGCAATATAGATCCTCCATTAGTCCTCTTATTGGCATGGTGTGAAAATTTAGGAGGAGAGGTGTCTGTCCAGGTGTCATTTTCATCACTTGACCTAAGTTCAAAATTTCGAGATCCGTTACCAATAGATATCGTATTACTTCTCATTTTGATGCTAATAAACAATCACAATCAAAAATTCTAGATGGAGATTGCATCGCTTATTTGTGAAGCTGAGATATTCTTCAGTACTACAGCAGCTTGACCACAAGCAGCTGAACCAGTCATCCTAACCATTAGCTTGGAAGACGACATTGAATTGCATCTTGAATCCTATTTTAGAAAATTTGATGGTCATAGATGCAGAGTTGGTCAACAGAGGGAATATACATCATTCTGCTTATAGAATATTACCTGAACGGGTTTCCAAACGTTCTAGACGTTTCTCGAAATCTTGGAGTCTGTCAACTTTGGCTGGGTTGATTTCCAGAAATTTCAGACATTTTCGACGGTCTGGAATCAGTCGTTTACTTCTTCTTTTACAGTCTCTATCTTTTGTTCAATTTAATTTAATTTTTGTGTCAAAAATTTCCTCATTTATTCTTGATGTGACTCTATTCACTTGCTCAATTTTGCTTGTGTGGCCTTAACTTCTTTTATCCGACCATTTCCTTTTGTCCAGCTTTCATATATGATTTCATTTCATCTTGTCCGGTTTTCCATTTTGTTTTCATTCCCCCCCTTTCTGGCTTTCATTTCCGGTTTCATTTCTTTAATTATATTTTTCAAAACTTTAAGTTGCCATTCCATGTCTATTTCTTGAAAGTGAGTTACTGATATTCACACTGGAATCTACTTCTGACTCCAAATGTCACGTAGTTAGACGTCTTTCGAATGCAAGAAAGGTCCACACAATTACAAATCAGGCTTTTACCTAGTAAATCCAAACATATTCTAGTAATCCCTTGAAAATGTACTATATTTCGTTTTTTTTTTTTTTTTTTATCAAGAAGCAATTAACACACAAAAAAAATTATACGATAGCACTAATTCAAAGTTCCCACAATTGCTGAACGTTGCAGTTCAAATCATAATATTGCATCAGCTCTAATCGTCCACATACATTAATATAATTCTCTCATGATGTACAAAAGTATTCAATGGCTTTCCCCCTCTCTAGTGGCCTTTAGCGTTCTTGCTAAATTAGGCGACATTTGACGAAATTCATCACCAAGTTTTTCTACAAAGTCACCCCTACCTATACAACATATTTACTGGAATATTTTCACCTTGTTTTCTTTTCCACCTTTGAGAAGAAATAAAATCCACAGTGTTCGTATGAATATTGTTGCTTAATAATCCGACAGAGGCTTACACTGAATATGCCACATTAAAGAGTGCATTATCTATTAAGGGGTGCAAACAAATTCGTTTGGCAATCAAGTTTTATTAAATTTTCTGTCTTATGTTGTTGATATGCAGCACGTTACTTTTTTCTCAATACTCAAAAACTATTAGATCTTGAAATGTCAGTCAACAATATTCAATACTACAATCAAATCTCGCTTTTAAATTCTCGTATGAAATTTAGTGTTATTATTGCTTAATTATTCTTTCTATCTTAAAAAAAATATTAAGTCTAATTAAAAAATTTCGAAGCAAATTCTTTATCATACCTCAAAGGATGGTAATTAATTCAATACCAGTAGCACGTATTATAAATATTCCCTTTAAAAGTATTTGTCTTTCAATGTTTGTAGTGGTTTTAAAAATCGATTATATAAACATAGGTACCTCTGCAATACATAAATACTTTTTTTAATCTCTACTCTATTTTACCTAGTTATAAAAGATTTTCTTACTGCAAACAGTAGTTAAGAAAATTAGTTCCCTTTTTTGTTAAAGATAATCTTGAAATTAATTTATAAATTTACTTTAATCTATTACATAGGTAAATTTGAAAATTAAGATTTAATTTTTGCATTGACAGAAATTCTCTGTTTAACAGATTTCGTTTTGTCATTTGAAGTAAATATATCTTTAATCAACGTTTATTGAAAAATATGAACAAGTTTTTACTACAAAAAAAATATGCTTGAAATATATTAATGATATTTGTTTGAATATAAAATTTTATTTAAATTTTTTCTCTGGGTTATTACTACAGATTAAGATTATGATATTCATTCTAACTTATGGGGAAATGTCCTCACCTAGTAAATATTTTATAACAGACATTTTAAAAAAAGAAATGTACATATTACATGAGAAACCATACGCTATTAAAACATGATGCGAAAATAACATGTTGGTAAGTAAAAGTAAAAAAAACAGGGTATCGATCCGAAAATTTCGTCACTTTCAATTCACAAAAAGAAAATTTGCTATAGAAAAAAAATGTATCACACAAAAAAAATAAGAAATGCTTTTAGCAAACAGAAAAATTTATCTTAATACTAACTTAAAGATTAATAGAATAATGATCCATAATTCTCTTTTTTATAATAAAAAGAAAATTTGTTTTAAGAAAAAAAATTAATGCCACGTAATTTTAAGATGTAACTTCTTTTAAGGCTTAGGGAATTTTTTAACGATATTTTAATAACAATTTGACAATTTCCAAGTTTTCAAAAATTTAAAATTTTTTTATCATGATTTTAGATAAACATGTCGCCTATAATAAATGTTGTATCTTTTTAAAATAGTCAGGCTAATAAGGAGGAAATAGTGTAAAGAACATAATAAAGTTTTAAATCTTTCAAAATATTTAAGTACTATAATTTTTATTTTACCTAAGAACATTCAAATCTAATCATAACAGTCATTAATTAATATTAATAGTATTTCATTAAATACTTTAGTGTCACAAAAGAGTTTTAAATGACGAATTAAAAATGAGGAAAAGAATTTTAAATGACTTTATAAGAATATGAAAATTTGAATTGTTTGTTATTTTAACAAAAAAAAAAAAAAAAAAAAAATCACTAAATAAAACAGAAGTTATTTTTCGTATTATATAATTATGTTTCTAGAGTAATAATGTGTTTTAAATAAATAAAAGAATAAAATGAGCATGATTAGGGAAAAAGAAGGCATGTAACGCATTAAATATATACAAAAATGTATGATATGTATGTTTAGAGCTTTGAAACTTTTTATAACTAAACAAAAACAGGGAAAGTAATCGTAAAAACTGATGAAAATAAGTATTTAGATATTCTATAGCAATTCTGAAAAAAATTAAATCAAAAACCAAAATAAATGAAGCGTTCTAATAAGCGTTTTAGAAAGTTTTTAAGGAAGTTTGGGATTTTTATTTTGAAAACAGTTACATACCTCTTTTAAAGATTTCCTACTCGCTTCTGCGTCTTAATTATACATACAATTCAAAATTCCAAGATTTAAGATTAAAATTCTTTAAAAATAAGATAAAAAATTCTAAGCCAATCTCTTTTTTTCCTATTCATAAAAATCATATGATTTTTTTTCATTCTTAAAAAGACTTAAGAGTGTACGAATTCCATGAAATAATTGTTTGCTAATTATGTAAGTAATTGAAACACATGAAAAAAATCAAATAAAATTTCTACATAAGTTCTTAAATGCTATATACTTAATGGAATTGTCACTTACTTAATAGAAAAAAATGCTTAGAGCCTAAAATTAATAGCATTTATTTTTCAAACATGCATTTTTTATATTAATAATCTCTCTTTTTTCAAGTCTAAAATCTAAAAGAAAAAGGGAAAAAAAAAAAAAAAAAACTGTTTTCTCACATTTAATGTCTGATGACACAAAAAAATTCTCCTTTCTTTATTAAGGATTCTCATTGATAAAAAGACAAAAGACAATGACTCTCATTCAAAGGCATTCTTTCTTAACAAAAAAGTTTTGGAAGTAGGAATTTCAGCCATTTAATTTATATTACAATTGAGAAATCTTAATCAGCAATTGATGTAACAATGCTCAGAATAAAGTGGGTGTGTCTTCTTAATGTATTCAAAAAAGTATTTTACTGTTCAGGATTTTTCTTCCTTGCTTGATATTTATTTGAACACAAGCTAAAGACAATTTTGCATAGAAATTCCCTCAGATATATATGTTATATTTCTTAATAGTGGTGCGTTCCTGCATCAGCCATATAGCATAGTGTTGCTCTAAAGTTTATAAAATTTATAATATTTTGAAAAGTTTTAATTATTTAACAAATATAACTATTAGGCAGCATTTAATAAGATTATTTTATTCATTTGGCGTTTCATTTGTCCTGGTACACTAGTAACAAATTTTCCTAAGGCATTTATTATATTAAGATGTGCTTTAGATTCTTTGAACTTTGTGTTAACTAGACAGTTACATATTAATTTATTTAGTATGAGAGAGGAGTAAAATCACACGTTAAACTTGTCTATCTATTCCAAATTTGACTCAATAATTTGAACTAATACATTGATTCAATTTTTTTTCTTTTTCTTGGTTTTAATTTTCATAATGAATAAAATACATGCATATATATATATATATATATATATATATATATAAGCGAAATACCACTGACGGACTCATCACGAGATCTCTAAGACTATACAACAGATTGACTTGAAATTTAGCATAGTTACTCATTTTGCTATGTAGACGCTGACTAAGAACGGATTTGACGGAGGTCTTATCCAAAATGTAATTTTAATCTATTAATCTACTCTTATCCATCGGTTATGCAATTTTTGGCGACCTTTTCGCCAAAAATGATATGACCTTCTCCAAACGGAATATATTTTAAAACGTTTTTCTGAATTTCACTTGGTGTGTGTGTGTGTGTGTGTGTCATCAAATTTTCGATCGTTAATTTAACCAACTTCCCATCAAGCTAGAAATCTGAAACCTTGGGAATCGTTCTCACTAGCCTAACAATACGATATTTGGACATTTGCGACAAGTTTTAGCTAGTATTTTCTTCAATAATGCAGTTTATCCCAACCACTTGGCGCGATTTCAAAAATTGGCATCAAACTTGGCGATTTTTTTGTTTGGCTGAACGTTAAGTCCGTAAAACGGACCAGGGTAGCCACATTTGGCAAAATACTGCCAAATAATTCTTGTCGCCAAGAGTGATTGGGTTAAACTGCATTCCAACCATTTAATTTACAGAATTAATTAATTAATTTTAGTTACTTTTAACGTTTTTATGTATTTCACTTGGTTCGTGTTTCTGTGTGTGTGTGTGTGTGTGTCATCAAATTTTCTATCGTTAAATTAACCAACTTCCCATCAAGCTAGAGTTCTGAAATTTCGGGAACCGTTCTTACTTGCCTAACAATGCAATATTTAGATATTTGCGACCAGTTTTAACTAATATTTCAATAATTTTCTTAATAAATTTTGCCACTATATAAAAACGTTGTTTTTAAAAACGTTGGTTTTTATCTCGAATTATTTTTATATGTATACTGTGTATAGTTACCAATTAAGTTTACTTTGTGAGATTTGCGCGTGCGAAATAGAAAAATATCAAATAATTTACTATTGAAGAGCTGATGGAGGATTGGCAAGATTTTGGCGAAGAGACTTTTTATGCAAAATTTCGTGCAAGTCGAAAATAGAAAACGTACATATTTAGCAGAAGAAATAAACGAGTTTGGAATCCCACGGTTGATGTAAGTGTAATTTAGCTCCAAAACATAAACGGGATTTTGAAAAGTATTAAAATGGCAACTTCTTACGGAGTAGTGCACACGCAAGACAATCCCCTGAGTAGGATGCATTTATAGGTTTTTCATATATAATGTAAATGTTGAGCCCCAAAATTCCTACATTTAGCGATTTATCACCAAATATCTTCCACCGCCATGTCGAAGCATCTCAATAACCTTGCATTGTGAAATTTGAAAAGCTATGCTATGGTAACCCCAGCTGATATCCGCCCGCTTAGCTGAGAGAACTATAATTTTTTATTGTTGTGGAACCTAGACGTAAGTTTTAAATTCATGAGAAAAGTATTTTATTATTAATAATAATTGATACATTTTATTATTAATAATAATTGATAATTACACTTGTAAATCTAAACGCAATCTAGATTACAAATATTACGAAGACATTGAAGTTGGCTTTTAACAAATGAATAATAACGGTATGTTATTCATGTCATTGATAAAAAAATACGTAGCTGTCAAAATATTTATTTTGATAAACTTAAAAAATTTATACATTTGTGGTTTATATTCAGAGGTGACAAAAATTAAATTTATTAAGGTCATAATTTATTATTTTACTATTAAATTTGAATATTTGTTAATTTTATTTTATTTTTGCTGCTGTCGTAACTTTTTTTTAAAAATATTTTGAAAATATTATTTTATGTTTATTGAGTGGTGTGATGGGTGATTTTTTACTAAAATTTTTTATTATACTTTATTTTTTTGTTAGTATTTTTTGTTGAATTTTTAAATAATTTGATTTTAAAAAATTAATTTCGGTTATATTTTTTAACTTGAGAAGTATTTCATTGTAGGTTAATACAAATTGATTTTTCATATATATTTTTCAGTTATAATTTTTAATAATGGATGTTGAATATATTTGGATAGATGGAATACCTACTCCTTTCAAAGTTTTTAAAATTCTTGGTGACAGAGCATGTTTATTTTCGTCTCTGTCTTTGCTGGTGTTCGGTGACATATCGATGGCGTATAAAATGATAAATATTGTTTCTCACGTGTTTAACAACTGGGATCGGTTTAAACGCTACACTCAAGTGCTATCGGGCTCCCCTTATAATACAAACGATTATACTTTACCGAAATGTGTAAACCAAACACGTATGGATCTATTTGCGAAATTATAGCGGCGGCAGAGCTATTTCCCTATCATACGGAAGTGTATTAAGGTAGCTGCCTTAAAACTTCTGTTGGTGAATCAATTTAGGGAAAAAGAAGATTACGTTTTACGAGAAACTATAATATTGATCATTTTGATGTTTATATTGAAATAGTTGAATTAACAAACAGAAGTAAAGTTAATCTTGGTGATGATAGTGTAAAACAAAATGAAGAAAATGTGTCATTTTTAGTGTTTCAGCCTCAAGAAAATGTGTCATTTTTAGTGTTTCAGCCTCAAGAAAATGTGTCTGTGTTACTTTCAAAGACTCAGTAAATATCTAACATTGATTTATCAAGTTCAAGTGAATCGATTGTTAATGATGTAATATCTTTTCAACTAAATAAAGGTAAAAAAAGAAAAAAAAAAGATTCACAAATTCAATTAGATATAAACAAGTAAGACAAGCTGCTAAAATACTCAAAGTCATCCTGAATTACATAGAGAAGCTGCTTCAAAATGTACTAAAAACCATCCTGAAGTACATAGAGAAGCTGTACGAAATACTTTTATAATAATCCCCATGTGAATCAGGCAGCTGTAATTAAATACAATTAAAAAAGATCACTAGTTAAATTAGCGTCATGGACTTCTAAAACTTTGTCTGGTTTTAAATATAAAACAGATATTGACTATTCAAATAATAAAATCGTCAGTATCGGAAAATTTTGCCCTGTTTATGGTGGCAGGAATTAAAATGGATAAAAGTAACTCCAGGAATGTGCTGCAGTGGTGGTCAAGTCCAGCTTCCTACTATTAGATCCTACCCTGAACATTTGAATAGTCTTCTTAACCATAAGGATAAGCTTTCAAAACATTTTCTTTCTGCAATTCGTAAGTATAATGGATGTTTTTCGATGACGTCATTCGGAGCAAAAGAATTGAAGGAGGGAAATTTTATGCCAACATTTAACGTTCAGGGGCAGGTATACCACAGGATAGGTAGCCTTTTGGCTGAGCCTCATCAACCTTCTTTTCTTCAATTATACTTCCTCGGTGACGACGAATGTGAACGAAACATTCGTGGTGGTATTTTCCCAGGTGTTAAGCCAGAATAAGTTAGCCAATTACAAAAGGCGCTACATGAACATAACAGGTATATTCGCGATTTCAAAGCTTCTATTGAATTAGTTCCTAAAGACCAAAAGAAGTTCATGGTTATAATTAATGCCGATAAGAAAATCACCTGGGGAATACAAAGGTCGTTTAAATGCAACTTTTCAGGCAGCTTGCAGAGTACTGGGATTATTAGAAGATGATACTCATTGGAATCGTACTTTAGAGGAAGCTTCAATTTTCGATTCTCCATATAAAATTAGAGAGTTATTTATGATTATGATAGTTTTTTGTCAAGTAGGAGATCAGATAAATTTATCGGGAAAGTTTGTCAAAGGATATTCGAAGGCAAATGGAGAGAGAGAGAGAGAGTAGAAATATTGAGCCCGTAGTTGATATTGTTTACAACCAATGTCTTCTAGAAGACATTGTTATATCAATGTCAGGTAAGTCATTGTTACACTTTGGGCTCCCAGAGCCCATAAGAGAGCAAAGCATTGTTATTAACAACCGTCAGTATATGAGTGAATTGGCTTATGCTGTATCTCAGTTGATACAAGTAGTCTCTGAAGGTGTTTCGAAATTTAATAATAATCAAAAGGAAGTATATGATGATGTCTTGAACAGTGTTGATTCTAATTTCGGGCAGTTATTCTTTCTCGATACTCCTGATGGAACTGGGAAAACATTCTTGATCAATCTTCTGCTTGCTAAAGTTAGGAGTGGAAAAAATATCGCTTTCGCTGTAGTTTCATCAGGGATTGCGGCAACGTTGATTGATGGAGGCAAGACGATGCATTCAGCTTTCAAACTACATCTCGATTTGAATCGTTATGAGAATACTATTCGTAATAAATCCAAACAAAGTGACATGACGCAGAAAAACAAAAATTATAGTATGGGACGAGTGTACTATGGCCCACAAGAAAGCAGTTGAAGTTCTCAACCGGACACTATTAGACGTTAGAGGAAGTAATCGACTAATGGGTGGGTTGACTGTTCTTTTAGCTGGTGACTTTAGACAAACTTTACCTGTTATACCACACGGTACACGCGCCGATGAAATTAAAGCCTATTTCAAATCTTCAATTTTATATAAAAGTCTTATAAAAATTTCATATAAAAGTCTTATCCTTGAACGTTAATATGAGGGTCTCTCTTCAAAATGTCTTGAGAGTGAAAGAGCTTTCCGAACTATTGATTGACGTAGGTAACATAAATATTACAGAGCAAGAAGGAAAGACAACTATTCCAAATAACCTATGTGATACTGAGAGAGATTTTATTATTTTGACTGAAAGAATATACCCAAATATTGAATATGCCACATTAGATATCTTATCATGGTTGAAAGAAAGATCAATTCTGACTCCAACAAATGAATTAACAGATAAAATTAACGAATTTATGCTAGAGAAACTAATAACTGAACAGATACAGTATGAGTCTATAGATACAGTCATAGAGGTAGAAGATTCTATTAATTATCCTGTGGAGTTGCTGCACACACTCATTCCACTAGGCATACTGACTCATTATTCTGTATCTAAAGATAGGTACGCCAATAATGTTGTTGCTTAATTTAAATTCTTCTAAATTATGTAACGGCAAAGTGAAAACTCTAAGAAAAAACATTATAGAAGCAATTACTTTTATAGGAAAGTATGAGGGTGAAAATGTATTCATTCCAAGAATACCACTAATTCCATCAAATTATAATTTTGAATTTAAGCGTTTGCAGTTTCCATTTAGAGTTTGCTTTGCGATGACTATCAATAAAGCACAAGAGGAGAGTTTAAAATTGGCTAGTGTAGATTTACGAAGTGACTGTTTTTCCCATGGTCAATTTTATGTGGCATGTTCAAGAGTTAGTTCACGTGAAAATCTAATCATCCATCAACCAGAAAAACTAACGAAGAATGTTGTCTACAGACAAGATTTGGAAATGTAGGCGCCTATTTCATATTTTTCTTATATTTAACTATTTCTAAACTTAAGATAAGATAAAATAAAAATGAATGTAATAATTAAGATAAAAGAATTGATATAATGAAAAATATAAAAATTTAGTTTTCATTCTCAAAAATTGCCATGCATAAAAATTGAAGGCAATAGAAATGCAATACACAAAAAAAATTGATTCAATAGGTTTAAAAAATAAAAACAGAATATATAAAAATGCATTTTTATTTTTATGTTGACAATTTTTACAGGGTTTAGGCTTACTGGGGACCCGCCATGTACAAAAATAGGAACGCTTCGTACTATACAGTACCTAATGGTTGATGCGGAATTCTGTACAAGGACAAATTTACTGACAAACTTACCCATTCCTTGATAAACTATTAACAATTAAAAACATTTCTCATATTTTTTAAAGTCGTGGGTAACCATTATTACAATCAATTTCTTAAAATTTTAAATTTAGATTATCATTATCGTTTAAAAATTGAAATTTTTCTTGAAATTTTACGTATAAATTCCAAAATATAATATTATCTCGTCTGCCCAGTTAAGTGGGTGGAAATTATCTAATATATATATATATATATATATATATATATTATGTTTATCACGTGCACAGGTTTTTGAGTGGTTTAAGCGGTATCAAGATGGCCAAGAAGACGTTGAAGCTGAGTTACTCCCGGTTCTCCCTCCCACGCTAGAAACGGATGACAATATTGAAAAATTTGTTAATATGGTTTGATCTTACCGTCGGTTAAGAGTTAGTGCGATTGTTGAGACAGTAGGAATTGACAAAGAATTTCCACTTTTTCCACTAAAACAATGTACCTGCTCATTCCACATTGTCTGTTGAGAGAATTCTAGCTAAGTACAGCATCCCAGTGTTAGACCATCCACCTTATTCTCTGGATCTTGACCCATGCCACTTCTATCTGTTTCCTAAGGGGAAATTTGTATTGAAAGGAACAATATTTGAGTCGATGAAGTTATGAAAGAGAAGATGGCACTCGTTCTGAAGGAGTTGACAGTAGAAAACTTCCAGCACTGTTTCCAACAATGGAAGATTGGCTTGGAGCAGAGCATTATAGAGATAGAGGAGGGGTGTATATTGAAGGTGATGATAAATAATTATGTATGACATCAAAATAAATTGGTTTACAATGTCAGTCTAAAAATTTAACAGCCCCCATATATATATATATATATATTATTATTATTATTATTATTATTTTTAGTAGTAGTGGTATTTAGTTTTAGGAGTAGTTTATTATTATTTTTAAAAAATATGAACTAGACAAAATTTTTCCTTTTATTCCTTTCAAAGTGAATTGCGCTTTATTTTACCAGAATCAATAAATACGTAGTTATTATTTAGATAGAAAGGAAATAGTTAATTTATCCCCCTTTTTCGAGAGGCTTAAGGATACACTATATTTTTCGTTTGTCTGTCTGGGGAGTAAATTATCAAACTATTCGGTGTGTCTACTCTCGAGAAAAGAACGCATAATTAGCTATATGAAAAACATGTTGTTTTGAAGTTAATATCTGCCAAACAAAAAGATTATCACATAGCTATTATAATAAGCTTAGCAACCGTTCTAAAATTTCTTTATATAGTATGTTACATGAATCAAAAATCAGTTTTTAAATATTAGCAATCATTTTCAATGCATCTTATATTGTTTAATATTTTACTCTCTTAGCTCTACCTTATATTTACAAAAATATTTATATCTCACAATAGTTTTGAAAAAGAAGCATATATTATGAAAATCATAATAGAAAGGCTGTATAATTTACATCTAAAACTGTGAGACTTACTTTTAACCAATCTTCAACTTTTTCTCCATAGGAATGATCCCTTCCTTTAAAGAAACCTATCACGAGAGAAAAAAATATTAAAAAAAAAAAATTGGCCTTTGAATTTCAGTACATCTCGGTGTAATTCCTCCCAAATGATGTTTGATTAATACTGATCCGAGATTTGGAACTTCTGAAATTCAACATTTTCCGTTGTCTTAGTGAATTCAGTCGTAAACTTCAGCACGTGAAGTCCATTTTTTTAAAAATTACTTCTTTTTTATGTATGCTATTAATCTACTTTTTAAAAATTATACATTTTTCAAAGATCTTATGTTCCTTTCTGAAATAATTGATATAAATAGACTAAGTGAACAATTTTTCTTTCTTAGTACTTAACGTTGATCTTTGAAATATCCCAGAGAAGCAATTGTTTTTAATAGTATTCTTTACTAACGATATTATCACCCAATACAACATGGTTGTTAATCTAGTTTCAGTTAGATTATGAATTCTGCATAATTTTTTATTTCGAGGAAAATTTGTTGCAATTTGTTCATTTTTACCATTTTCTGTTAAAATAGTTTAATTACATTGTATTCTTCAAAATGAGTCTCTTAGGCTAAAAGTCTTTTAAATTTATCTGGATAAATAACTCTTTTAATTCTTGGTTTGTCTCTTTGGGTCTCACCTTTTTATTCAATATCTGGTAGTGTATAAATACTAAGAAATATACTAATTAAACTGAGAATCTATAATAAGAAAACTTGGAACTTTTGAAAAAACACTATAAAGCTCAGTAAAACTGCTCCATTGTTGACAAGCTAAAGTTATTCCGATTACTAAAGAAAACGTCAAAGTTTCAAGTTTTTCTAAGAAATATTATCAAGAGCCTAATTTTATCCATGGAACAGCAGTTCAATATTTATAGGCTCCAAATTTTAAACAAGAAACTTAAAGGAAAAATTCATTCTGCTCTATTAAATCGCAAAAATTCTTTCAGTTAAAAACAATAAAACAATGTGACTCATCACTCCAAATAATTGCCTTGAGAATTTCCTTTAAACAATAACGTCAAGAAACATTCCCTTCCAAAAGACGTTGCTCATTCAAGGAAATAATGAAAGACTGAATAAACGTAACTCTTGCATAATAATCCACTTGTCTTTCTGTAAAGGCAGCACTAAAGTCCTCAGAGACATTTCCAACGTTAGTTATAAAATAAAAAGGAAAAAAGGAGAATGAATTTCCTTTATATTTCTCACTGTAGGGTGTTCCTTACTGATAGAATGATATATATATATATATTGCTATAAATAAATAGTGAATTTTCCATTTGTTTTCATTATAACTTCCAGCAAATTTCCAACTATTTGACTACGCTGTAATGACCTATATCATTACATTATTGCTATGTAATCTTACGATAATTTTAAAATTCTACAAGCAAAATGCATAGGCATATCCTCTCGATATTTACTAGTAGGTTGTGGGCGACATTTCACTTTTATAAATGACTCTAACATCCAATAAAACTTTTAAATCTTCTCTCATAAGTGAAGTATTTTGAAGCTGTCGAAATACCTTCATACTTATTGCATTTTAAAGAATCATCTTTAATTTTCATTTATTTCATAAATGGATTTCGAATGTAATTCCATTTATACTTTTTGAAAGCAAGAGGATGATTTATTGAATAATTATTATAAAATTCAACAGTAAATTAAACAAAAGAGCTCTATTTTTATTCATTGGAAATGTCAGATATGTCTTAATATTAAAAATACAAAGTTAGAATAGAAATCAGTTCTTGAAAAACAGGGTTTTTTAAATTAGAAGTAAAGTTTTATACAAATGGTTTTCATATTTTTATCAAAGAACATTAAACAGGTTTTATGTTCTTTTATTTGTTCTATTTTGTTCATTCCATTCTTTAAAAAGGCATTGTATTATACTGTTAACGGTTGACTGTTAAAATTAAAATATTTCTAAAGAATATCCATAAGATAATTAAATGAAAATTTAGCTTTAAGCACCTTTTTATTTATTTTACAATCAGGTATGAGGTGTATTACGTCAGCCATTTACAAAACGCTTTTGTTTATTTCAGAATTATTTTTAACGATGCATATGATTATTAAACCATAAATAAAGCTCATCTTTGTCGATAATAACATTTATTTATTCACTGCTATATAAATCATTAATGGGACCTAACGTTTTTTTTATCCCTTCCTGTAATTTTTAAACTTTTATTGGAAATAAATTTGCTTTATTAATTCGCTACATAGCACATTAAAAATGTGTCTTAGAAAATTTAATTGAATAAGACATAATTGTTTCGAAGACTATGCTTACATGATTTGCATTTAATTGAATAAAATATTATTTTGGAAATTATGTTTACAAGATTTGCATAATATGATTTTGGGGATTTGTGTACCTCTCATTAAGTATTAATCTGTATTATCAAAATAAATAGGATTTTAAGCAACTATATAGAAAAAAAATATTAGGAAGATATATAAAAAAAAATAAATAAAAACTAATTGGTAATAAGCATTTTAACTTTTCTGATGGAATGCAACTGTTTTAAAGTGTCACAGTGATTTATTTTTATGATTTATTAAAATTTTGATAATTTTTATTTAAATGTTCATTTATATCTTGTCTTATTTTCAACATATACACAGAATGAAAGTTTTAACCCTGGAAATATTCTAACGATTAAAGTTACATTGTGAGTATAATAATTGAAATTTATTGCCTATATGCACCAGTGGAAAATGGTAATACAAACACCGAGAATAAATTAGTTCAGAGGAAAGGATTTATGCATAGTATTTATCTAAGTTATTTATTTGATTTGATTGAATTTTCAAATTCTCAGATCATAGTATGCGTGAGAAGAGCCATTTTAAATGAAAAATTGTGGTGCATTAATAGCCACTGTTGCTAACCTGAATTTGAATTCAAGAATGTAAATGTACATACATTCTGAATTACAAATTCCATATGTCATTTCAAGGGGATGGAGTTACCCGACTGTTGCAAATAATCAGTCAAATCAGCAACGATTAACCATGGTGCTAGATTTGCCATTCGCATACAGCACCCAATAGGAGAAGTATCTGGTGATCTTGCAGGCCATCCAAGGCACTCTATAAGGCATTTCGGGCGACAAACTCTTTATGGGGGCAACACAACAAGTTCTGTCACTTGTCTGACACACAAATTTGCTGCCAAGCCTCGAGAGATAAATACACGAATGTTGCTGCTGTCATAAGAAATTGCTCCCCTAAGACATAATTCCTGGTATAGATCTAGTGTGTCTATGCTTCAGACAACTTTGATTCTAGCACTTACCTGACTCCTTAAAAGAAAATAAGACCAAAACTGGCACCAAGATAGAAACGATTCTCACATGGGAATATAACAGATTTCAACTCCACCACCAATGATCTTTAATTTGACACCATTAATATTGTAAGTCGCAGCAATTTGGAATTAGTTACATAAACACTACGAAGTGTTTGGCTCTCAGTTACTATCACTGTCCCTCAAGTAATCAATTTGTTACCTTTCAAAGCGTCACTCTGACGTCACCAAAAGCTCGAATTTATGCTGCACGATTTAACATAGTAGTATCATGCGTCATAGCTATAAGAGGAATACGACTGTCTTCCTTCTGAAAAGTGGTTTAAGTGTGTCGAAAATCTGAACTTCTAAAGACATTTCCTATCTGTGTCAACAACCATGCACAACGGATACATATCTATTAAGTTTTTCTGTAATATCGAGAAAAAAAAATCTCCCTTACTCTTAGTCCAATTATTCGTCCTTTAGTAAGCTGCTGATACCGTCTTCGTCTCCTTAAAGACATTATTGATTCAAATATAATTCGCATTTTTTTTTGTCAAATTCAAAGATAAATAACACTCACGAAGTTAAAAATTTATATTTAAATCAAACATTATTCGTGTGTTCAAAATAACTCTACTATCCTGCGGTTATCTAACTGGCTCGAAATTTGTATAGATGTCATTTTCTTTATGTGCAAACACGCATCCCAAAGTTCGCTTACCTTACACAACTCCTTGTGGTGTTGAATTATTTGCTCGATTTTTGCCACATTAATATTATTATAATTATACTTAACGTTTCATGTTTTAATAAATTTAGTACATAATATGACATTAGCACATTTACATAATATTACATTGAATACTGTACATTCTGATTTCACTTCGGACGAAATAACGTAAAAGAAGATTGATATTCTTAGTAAAAATAAAGGTAGGTAAGTAAAACAAAAAACCAAAAGATATTTTGGATAATACAAGATTTATTCTTATATATAATCTAGTATAAAATTTT
Organism: Nephila pilipes; assembly: GCA_019974015.1. Classification (NCBI taxonomy): domain Eukaryota; kingdom Metazoa; phylum Arthropoda; class Arachnida; order Araneae; family Nephilidae; genus Nephila; species Nephila pilipes. The sequence continues at coordinate 164,422 of BMAW01087897.1, forward strand.
CTTATACATTACCTATTTAAAATATTTCACCCAGATTGCTTTTGTGAATGTACACTTTAATTTTTTTTCATCAAACAGTTTCATGAAATGTAGATGATAATTGCATTTCCCAAATTTCCCATCATTTAAAAGAATAAGAAGCCTATAAATTCTTCGTGCAATGAAAACTGTGAAATTTCAAAAGAATAAAAAAATATTATATTTAACAGTAATGTCTTCTTAGAAAATTGTCTTTTACAGAAACTGGAAAGTCTCATAACTTTGATAATGTATTTTTCTCCTTTTACACACAAAAAAAAGTGAATGAAATAACCAATGAGAGGGAAAAGGAATATGCATATCTTATCTACATCAAAAATAACACGTAGTTCTTGAAAAAGTTAGTTTATGTTATACAAGACTAACATGTCTGAGATGCAATCTAACTTTTGTTGTTATCAATCAGAAAAGTTAAGAGAATTAAGCAAAAAGCGACTTTCTTCATAGAATCTATTTGAAATTTCTTTGCTTTTCTGTCTACCTCGGAGAAAAAAAGTAGATTTTCTGAATTGAAAGTATTATAATCACTCCTAATAAAAATTTATAGAATGAATAATGTCTTCCCTGAAAGAAGGTATAAGATAAAAAAAATATTGTTCTGGAACTTGTATTTTAAGATTCGGAGAGGATGTATTAGTCTTTGAACATTGCAACTACATAAATTTCTGAAACTGGGTTTGAAAGATATTTCTCTAAGTTTTGATTTCTTTGCATTTGAAATTACATTTTGCATTATTTTGACTTTAGTAATACAACATTAAGTTTTCTAATGCTTTAAAAAGAAAAGACACTTCAATCAGGGACATTGACAAATAACAAATTTTTTAAAAGAGTAATTATTATTTATACCAAGTTCATGGTACAAACGAGAAAAGTATTCTTCATTAAGGGCACATACAACTTATGACAAAAATAGGCAGATGATATTGATTAACTTCAAATGCAAAAAAGATAAAAAAAATATTAATATTAAAACAAAGACAGTGTGAAATTTCAACTGTAGGTGATAATATTATCATACTATTTTCTTGACTTATCAGAAATTTATTGAAGGAATGCTGAGGAAGTTTTGTTAACAAAATTGGTTCAGAAGAATTTACTTACAGGTCTAAGAAGCTGTCAAAGTTTTTAAAACTACAAATTTATCAAATTTATTCCCAACAAAAACATTTTTCTAGATATAATTTTAATTAGGTTATTGCCTTTGAGATGAACATCCAGACTTTGTATTTCGGTAAATGTATTTTAACTTTCCTTAAGTGGTCAAAAATTAATTAATATGATTTATTAGCATGGAATTATTTCAAGCAAACAATGCAGCTATAAAAATAAAAATAAAAATGAGTACTTGATAGCTTAAATAAAAAGAAATTTTAATAATGTACTTGATTAGTCACTTTTCAAATCGTCATAGATGAATTAAAATTGGTTATTAGTAACATTTAATATTTTACAGTTTTGTGCCTCGTCATTTATTCAAAAATATACAGACGATAGTTTGGTACACATTCATCTACTTTTTAATTAAAGTTATTTTCTTTGACCAATATATAAATCGTCCTTTCTTTGGGATTAATTTTTGTTTTGTTAATAATTGAGTAAATTTGAATTTTTATTCTTTATTTGGATTTAATGCAACCATTTAATTTATTTCCGAATCTAGAAAACCTACTTAGTATTTTCAACTAAAAATCACAATATTTTTTTATGGAAATAATATTAACACACACCACTATTTTTATATAAGCAATTTTTTTGAAATAACAAAATTGCTCAAGAAACCGTTAATTATTTATTGACATAAAAATAATATTTTTATCACATTTTAACTATGTTGTTCTTATAATATACCAACATTATCAACAATTTTTTAAGCACAATTACAATGAAGAATACTTTATGTGAAATTTGGTTATACAATATGTTCAACATTTCCAATAAAAGTTAATATAAAAGATGAAATAGAGAAAAATAGAGAAAAATTAAAAGAGAAATCGCATGGACCTAGATGTTATGAACAAAAATATTTATACCTTAAATAATGCATTTGAAAAAAAGTATTTCAATATTAAAATTATGAAATACTTTCTTTTTAATATAAAGGAAAAAGATATTAAAATTATAAGGGATTTTGTTGTTATTATAAATGAAGTAGATAGTACTTGTCTACATATTGTTCAGGATATCTGTAGAAGTTTTAACTCATAAATATAAAATTGGTGGCTCTATAATGTTGATAATCAAAAAGTAGAATATTGTAACAATAGGTTAATGAATAAATCCTTTGATAATTTAAATGTTGATAATATTATAAATAAGCATAAAAACTTAGTTCCTATTAACAATTTTAATATCAAAAAACGTTTAAATTTAATAAAAGTATGAGACATTTTATGTATAACCATAATATTTGTTAAATGTTATAGAAATATAATGTTTGTAATTGTAAGGACTATAAAAAATATAAATAAAGAATACCAACATGTGATTGCAGGAAATTATTTTTTGTTAGAGACTAAAGTCTGAGGAAGATTATAAATAAAGATATAGAATTCAACCTAACAATTTCTAACAATAATAATTATATTAAAGATAAAATTATTGAAGATATTGATAATTTTTTTAACTATCTTGGTTATTAAATATAATTTACTATTGAAGCTTTTAAAGAGTATATATGCCTCTTGGAAAGCACAACAGCCCACGTAAAAAGAAATTCCAGCAAGATAGTTCTAAAGAGAATATCATGCTAGTAGTGATCTTTAATTTCCAGCGCATTATGATTTTTGAATTTATCCCTGAAAGACGCGCTATGATGAAGAAGCTCAGGAGCTATATGGGACATCTTGAATCATTTGCTTGAGTAGATTCGAAAGAAGGGATCCAAACTGTAAGCTGAACAGGCATAAGCTCTTTTGCGTGACAACTTTTCAGCTCTCTGATATCTTCAAGTCTCTGACTTTCTTGCAAAAACGCATACAACAGTTAAGGCACATCCCACTTACCTTCCTTGGTTCTCCCCTCTTTCCGAGGCTCGAGGGTATTTCCTGAAATAGACAAGGCGCTCTAAGGGTTGTCGATTTGAATCCCGAGAGGAAGTTGTAATGACTACCCTTACTCGGTTCTTGTGCCTCATCTTAGTAAAAAATATCAAGTAACAACTACTGACTCCAATTGATGACGTAAAAGAAGGAATCAAAATACTCCCAAATCTTTTTTACATGGATTTTTTTTCCCGATTTTGAAATAACACGATTCACCAGTGAGATCAAATCCACTTTTTAGACGAATGTTTTGCTCTAGCATGAGGGGGCGGCCGCGGGGAGTGGTTTTTAATTCTAATTTTGACAGTCTGATCAGAAATTAGTTGAGTTATTCCCACTCATGTGTAAGTGATTTGGTCTATTTCATGACTTTTTTGTTTCGTATTTTTGTGGTTACCAGAAATATTCGAATTTTATTACCACTTTTTTCTATATATCGTTATAATAAAAATATGCTTGTATTTTCTTTTATTTCGTTGAAAACATTAGATAATTAAACTCATACGTCAGATAAAACGTCAAGACATATTTTGAATTCAACTTTCCAATACCATTAATGTGGATGCTTATATTTTTAAACGCACAATGAAATGTCTAAGAGCAAGTTTTTAAAAGTGCCGGGTGAAATCTCCTAAAGAAAACCTTATAAAATATAAAACGGAAACATGATAATTGCTTTCGGGGGCACTATTCTATCGCAAATGTCGCATTCATTCGCAATTTCCATATTGTTTATTGATGTTAGGCATATGTGCGCAATACTTTTCTTACAAAATGATCGTGGGTGTCAACCTCCAACACTCTATCTATCCCTTTTGTCATACGACCCTTAGAACTGCCAATCATTGACAGGAAAGGGGATTAGCAATGTAGTAAAAAGTCCCGTTTTGATCAGAATTTTCTTCTCGAAAGTGCACATCTTCAAAATGTTAAAAGAGGTAATATTGCTTTAAATTTTCGGAAAAAAAAACTTGTATAAGCAATATTATTTTACGTCGCGTTTATAGTACTCTTATAAGAACCTCTAAACAAAAACAAAATATTCCGAAGAGACAAGCAATTTCGTTAGAAACTAAAATAATAATCTTATTGTATCTAAAGAGGAGCAAAGATTCCACATCTATTAAAACTGGATAAGTACACATATGTCTTCAGATAACGAAATCAGATAATAGTATTGCACACATATGTCTTCAGACAACGAAAAAACTGGTATTCAATGCGAGTGAGGGATGACTGACAGGATTTCTAAAATGACACGCATTTCACAACGTAAAAATAAAAAAATAAAAGTGAAATAACGTCTGCAGATGCAAAGGCTGTAACAAGCCTTTCAGTGAAATTAGCAAAAATAATTGAATAGGGTAGTTATACTCCCGATCAAATATTTAAAGCCGACGAAGCGTTATTATCTGGAAGAAAGTACTTGAAAGAATGCACATAACAAAATCTAAATCAGTTAGGGGTATTAGAGTTGCCAAAGATCAGTTGACGTTCCTGTTTTGTTGTAACTAATATAAAATGTTAAGGCCTCTGTTAACCATTAAATTATTATGCCACGAGCCTTAAGAGATAAAAACATTAAACTACTCCCAGTCCATTTGATGGCAAGTTAAAGGCATGGATGAAGACTCATCTGCTTAGAAATTGATCGAACAACTGCCTTGTCTGGCATTTAGTTGATTAGACAATGGATGCCAACAGAAGATGGGCCCACAAATCGTGAACAGCTACCACCAAATCTTGTACAGAATGACGCGGCGTAATCTGGCATGTTTTATCTGGTCCACAAGTGCTCTGCAAGAGACAAGTCCGGGGATTAGGCAGGCCATGGTAAAATGACGTAGAATTTCTAGAAGTGTATTTGAAAGAGCTATATATTGCTGAAAAAGCGCACATGAGAAGCCATTTAGAAAATATCCCATGTGGTGTCGAAGTATATCATTAACATAACACTGACCTTCTAAAGTTCCACGTATCCCAATTAGAGTAGACCAACTGTAATAGGCTTTGGCGATCCAGACCATTAAGCCTGGTATACGAGCATGTCGCGCTACAGTGTAGGTGGAATTGTATAATTCACCAGGGTGTTCTCCACACCCTTTCGAGGTTATCATTTGTTTCCAATATGAACCGGGATCCATCACTTAATAACACGTTTTACCAATTTGTGCCATTTCATGTCGCTCTGACTTGGCACCACTTTAGATGGAGTTGCTGATTTTTGGGTGTTAAAGACAGCACATGAAAAGGGTGCTTGTATTGTAGATTCCCTTCCACGAGACGTGTGGGAATGGTTTATGGGATAACTAGCTGCCCTACACCTGATAGTATCATTGAAAGAGTAATTGTGGGTTCCACGAACGCTTACCGCAAGATCCTTCGATCATCTCCCTTCGTCCAACCTGGATGCTCCAGAACCGGTTCTTCACACGTGGGTACCATATCTTGTCCACTTCTCCAAACATATTCTGGCCTCACTCTCCGAAATATCAACGTAGCGAGCAACAAGACTCTTCGAATAACATGTGGTTTTTATGTTAATGTTAAATGTCTTCTCACACATTACTATAGTCTTCCTAAGGTCGGAATGTGACCGTTATATTTATGAATCTTCCTCTATGCACCGATTTCTATAGGACACACTTCCTGATTGCAGTGCTACTCCAGAGTGTGTGGTAACGAGCATCGGCACCAAACTACGGTCATTTTAATAATGGACAACATTCAACTACTTTGCAAAGTTTCTCGATTGCAGCTAACTTTCTTCTTGGTGTGCAACTTTCAATATTCCTGTGAATATTATTTATATTATTGTTTGCATTTATATACAGAGTTCAAGAAAAGTTTGATAACTTTATTCGAAAATTTGATTTATAAATCTATCTCGATTTCGACACGATAAAAACGGCTTTGTATTAAAGAATACAATATATTTCTATATAAAACTGGTGTATTTATTTCCTTTTTCATATTTTTAAACTTTTTAAAAATATTTAAATAAAATTTTAATTTTTGAAGCATTAAGACATGTACAGATATATTTAGAACTCAGTTCAATAAAATAAAGTCTAGAATTAGTTTATATGCAGTTTGTTTTACACGTTTTTTTATTTCGCAATTAAAACGAAATTACGTACAACAATCCTTTTATTCAAGTTTCAACTCCTATTCCATCATATAAATTTGGATGTGAAGTAACAAAAAGTTTGGTGCAAAAGTTTGGACAAGAGGTTAAATTCTAAAGACTTTTCTCAGGTACATTTGAATCTTTTAAGAAATATTTAATAAGGGTATGAAATTTTATCTATGTGCTTAAAAGTAGGTGCTACTTATCCTTTTAAAACTTGAGAGTAAAATTTAGGTAATATTTATGAATTTTTATTGATTATGTCATGTATTTGTAATTCAATCTTCTTGCTTTACTTGCTTGTATTGAACAATGTACTCAGCAAAGTGTCATGACAGCGCATGTGCTGTGGTAGGGTAATTCTCGTTTCATTAAAAAAAACGAGAATTTGTTTGTAATAGCAGATGCGGTTGGTTTCTTAGAGCGCTTTGCTTTCAGGAGTTAACACAATAACATTTTAACTGCTAAGTAAATAAATTAATATGTGATAAAATTTTGTTATCTTCCTGATAACGGAAGCATTGAGCTTCCACCAAAATATTAAAATTATAGTCTTATGAAATAAAAAGAAATATTTATAATATTTGAAAATGTTTTACTGTTTTTGTGGTACATAGTTTGATAAATATTTTGAAATGGAAAAGGCAGGCAACCGAAGTAATATTCTTGAATATTCTGAATATTTCACAAAAATCTTATTCTCGTTTCTTGGAAGTTTGTGTATCAAGGGAGAAAAATATACAGAACATACTTACAGTTATTCTTTTGAGAATTCATCGAATGTTTATAAAAATAAGAAAGTGGAGAACCTCAATATGTAACTTACTTAAACAAAAAAAGTCCACTCTCTTTGGATTATTATGTAAGCCTTAAAACCGTTCCTTTTATCCCTTATGTATGTTTCTATGTTTATATTTCTATATATATATATATATATATATATAACTCCAACAAATTTATTTTTTATCTACGTACTTGCTACATGTATTCTTTTAAATTTTGTACTTTCTTTTTTATATAGATGGATAGAATTCATAACTAATCTATGTACCTAGTATCACAAAAAATATTATACTTCTTTATTTTCTTGTATTGAGAGAAGCACAGTTGAAATGTTGGAAGTGCATAATATGTAACCACAAAAACAAAGAGCAACTGACACACATAATACAGAGTGATTACAAAAATAATCATCAGATTTAATTGCCTTATATTTCAAATATATTACAAACATAAAAATGAACAATACTCATAAAAAAAGGAAAGTTTTTCATTTTTGTTATTAAACATTTACAAATGTGCTAAATACCCTTCTTTCGATGCAAGACAGATAATGCAAGACGCCATTATCAACGTTCTTACTGATTGCGGCATGATTTCAGAAGTAATCATCAACGTAGAATCTTCAAAGCAGTTGGTTGGTGAACACCCAGTTTACTTAAGTATTAACGAGACGAATTTATTTCTGTGGGGTATGCAAAATAGTAATACATTCTATCCATAACAAAGTGTACAACGCTTGGTTTAGCCTGCCCCGTTTCTTAACAAGGCGTTCTTGGACTGAAGAAACCAGTGTAGGATTTTCTGATGGGTCAGCGTTAGATATCATGTTTTCTTTTTCTTTTACTGTGAAACAAGTGTTGAAGATTTTGCATATCCTAAAATACAAACATTGTGCAGTTGTTTATCATTATTTTGAAGTAAATAATGCAGAAAATAAACCCTTTCTTTCTAGTTACTTTTATCATTGAAATGAGTTCGCACTCCGTCTGGTGGAAGGAAAAGTTAAATATTGGAACAAGAAAGAAATTATCTAATTTATCTTCCTTCTACAGCACTGAACATTGCAATTAATATTTGTTACAGTTAGATAATTTTAAAGCCCAATGATTTTTGTGTGTGTTTATCTTGTGTTTGTAAGCAAAGAAATACATCTGATATTGATTTCGAGCAATTTCTTTGGCAGCTGCATAAATAAAACAATTTTTTTTCATTCAGCCTGAACTCATACAATTACTAGATAGTGAAAAGCAGAACTGCATTTAATAACAGTCTCAATCAATATGTGACGCACGTCCCACATCGATTGCCAGTTAGGACAGTGCAGAGAAATTTGGTGTCAATGGGATATGGCCATGGAAGATAGACTGGAAAGCCTCTATTAACAACATTCTTTAAGCTGCAGAGCATCTACTATGTTTACGAATATATATTTTGAACTTTAAATGACTGGAAAAAGTTTAGTGGCTTCAAGAGTCATGATTACATTTAGTAGGAATTGATGTAGGGTTCGAGGATGTGGTAAAGACTCTCCAGAACACTATGTACCCAAGTTGTCATATGACAATGTGTAAACTGGTAGTACTTCCATAATGGTATAGGTTGTTTTTATGTGATATGAACTGAGTCCTCTGATCATGCTAAACCAATCATTCACTGTAAATTGTTACATTTAGCTACTTGATAACCATTTGCTGCCATTCATGTAACCAAACAAATCTTGAAGTAACAAACAAATCTTTTTAGGATGACGATGCGCAATGTCACCAGGTCAAAATAATTTGTGAACTATTTGAAGAATGCAGCGCAATTCTAACAAACGATTTGGTACCAAGATCACCAGACATTAATCTTAACGAATTTGTGTAGGAAATGATCGAAAAGTCAGTGTGTGCACAATTTCTGCACCAACAACACTTTCACAATTATGGATAGCTATAAGGGCTGCATGGCTGAATATTTCTTCAGGGAACTGCCGACGACTTCTTGAGTCCATGCTATGGGGTATTGTTGCATCTAGAAAAAAAGAGTCATTAGTAGAAAAATAGTCATTAGTCAAAATTAGATGCCATATGACATTAGGAGGTATCTCATGACTTCCGGATATTATTGTATATTAATTTTATTGGTAATGAAATTAAATTAAAATCAAAGTGGTATTGAAATTAAATTTTTTTATCGATAATTCTGGTGTAACAATATTTTATAAAAACATTGTTTTTTGGTCCTATAAAAATTGTGTATTCCTTTAGAATTAGAACTTAAAATATTTTTTTAAAAAAATTAACAAAACTGACAAACTTTCTATAGAATTGTTAAGCTAATTTTGATATTTTGTTATTTTTATTTGTATTGCTTCGCCATTTTATTTTATAAACTAAGTAGGATATAAACCAGAAAGCGTAACGACGTTTGCGACATTTACTTCACTAACCTCAGGGATGTTTGGGTGATTTCAGTTGCATAAAATTACATTTTCTTCCCAACCCAAATGAAATGTGATTATGTAAATTAGATGAATATTAGAAATGTAATGAATTGAATTAGAGATAAAGTAATATATAATTGAAATAAAACTGAAAGTAAAAAGGGAGATAGAGGATAACGACAAACTGTTAGATACGTAGATTGAAGTGAAGCATCATAATTAATTGTTTATGTTGGAAGTGAATCTGCTATAAATAAGAAGAGATTGAATTGAAAGAGTGATGTAGTATACATAAGCTAAGACTTCATTATTAAAATAAAAACTAGGATTAACTAAGTTAAAGAGATTCTAGGGAGTGCGAGTGATCTTGGATAGTTTAAATATGCTGTATTGACTTTCTCATACGTTTCTTCAATAGCAGTCGTGAACTTATTCACTATTTAATTAGAATTTAAGAGTTAAATGATAAAAAGAATACATCACGACTTAAATGGTTCTTTTTTCTCAAACTTAAACATAACAACATAATGTAGAAAATATATTTTTTAGTCAGCGTGTGTTTGCTTTAGTTATATGAATATTTAGAATGAATAAAAATAACCTTAAAAGTGCTCATTTGATAGTTTTCCTCAGTTATGTTGCCGTGTATGGCAGTGATTCCTTATTTAATCTTTCAGATTTAGGGTGATAAAACAAGCAAATTTTTTGAACTTTAAACTGTTATTATTACTATTCATTATTATTAATTTATTCAAACTTATTTTCTAACTATAAGCTTGTCAGATGGACTAAATAATTCTGTATAAGGTGAAGGAAGATAATAAGCTCGACTCTTTTTTATACTTATAAATTAATTACATTAATATATAACATAAATGTAAATTAAGGTTGTCTATAACTGCGTAAATTACTAAGCAATAAAAAGTTTATTTTTATCTCTTTTAACCTTTCCTGTAATCTTTTATCCCAATTGCTTTTAGAAGGGATGTTGATTAAAATATTTTAAAAAAAATACAGTTAAATATTTAAATAAACTGATTTGGGCATATGAATGTAAGTTCACTGGAAGTCTTAAGATTAACAGTACAATAGTTATAAAACAATGTTAAAAATGACGTAATAAAATAATAACAAATCAATCACGATATAATTAATCAAAAGAATGTAAGAACCGTCAAGCTGAGAGAAGCTTAAAAATAATGTTGCAGTTTAAAAAACCATCGTATGGAGCATAATAGCATTTTTTACTAGGATTTAAATGATATTTGTATTTAGAAATTTTTCTTTGAGAGAAATAAAAGGGAAGATTTGTATTATTAATTACTTTGTTCATATATCCTTGAATTCCTCTAATAATTTATATACTTTAAAATCTGTGTCTGAAATGTTAAAAAAGGGCTAGGAATGGAATCTTTGTTTTCATTATAAATGTATTTCTTGTTTTGTATGAATTTTACTTTTTAACTTATGTTACAGAAAAGTCAAATCATAAATAGAACGATTTTTCTATAAGATATCATTTGATGACTCTTTCAGCTTGAATTAGCCATGAACTTTTTTCACGAGATAATTGAACTGTAATACAATTTGTTTTCCCTGAAAATAAATTTAATTTTCTCTTTTGCTTTCTGAAAGAATTTCTCATCATATTTTCAAAGAAATCCATTGCCTCTGAGCACCTAGATATTCTAAAATGTTAGAGCATTCCTAAAGGTCGAATCGTTATTTGAACAATGATTCAAATGTAAGAGAAAAAGAGAAATATTTAAATACAAGTTTTCTTACAGAAATTTTACTTTGATCACATTATGCCTACTGTCTAAATGGTCGTTTGATGTTTCTCAAAGAATATTATGCCATTTTTAAACAAAATAAAACGAAACTCTTCAGAAATAGTACTTTATGGAACAAATTATTATGCGCATCGTTGTTTTGCCAAATCGCATATTTCCAAAGAAGGGTAAACAAAGCTTATTTATGCCTTTGAAGGGATTTAAGAAAACATTTTATACATGCCCGCATTTTAAAACAAAGCGGAAAGACTATTTCAGTTGGAATATTCTAGAAAATATAGCTAATCTAAACAAAGGACGAACACATGTTACTGAAAGAAAAAAAACAAACAAAATATAGTTATAGCGTTCGGAAAAATGGCATGTTTAAGCATTCAGTTCAACTTTTAAACAATTGTTATTTTTAGAATGCAGTAACTGGAATGGTGATCACTATGTTTATGTAACAATCACTTTAAAATCACAAAATGTCAGGTAAGATAAGAAAATTAAAGATATAAAACTTTAAAGAAAAAACAATAAGTAATTTTAGATATTTGAGTAATATTACTACATTCTGGAATCACAATGAAAATTACTTGATATAATTAAATTTAAAAATGGTAGATAATCGTATTATGAAGGCGTAAATTTGAAACTTTGTAATTACCGTGAAACTTTGTAATTTTTAATTATCTTGTATATTACAGTGACTTATTTGAAAGTAAATTGTATGCTCAAATGGTATTAATTAAATAAGTGATACCATATTGCATTAAATTAAGTTATTTAAATTTGAATACCAAGGTTGGTGTTAAGCAATAAGATATTTAAATAGAAAAGAGCAGTATTTTAGGAAATTGAAACTTTTACTCTTTGGCCAATTTATTCCGTACTGTTGTGAGAAAGTACGTTCTAAAAATTTATCAAATAAGTTTCTTATTAATATTATTTCTCCTAAATATATAAATTTGATACTAAAATTCTATTTCCTCTAATTCATTATATTTCGTTTATTATAAATTTATGATAATGATTTTTGCATGAACCCTTCCAGGGATTTATTATTGTTAATGGGTGAGAGTTTCAGTATTTAACTGTACCAAACCATTTTTAGGAATTATTTCACATTGATATAAATAAAAAACTTCTTGTTTATATTGCGGGCACTCTCTTCTACAACAACGTTAGAAGTTAAAACCAGCCAGAAAAGATGTCTTTTCAGCCTGGTTGGTAAAAGCCTGAAAAAAAGTGACCAGTCAATTTTCCTTCGGACCCACTGGACCAGGGTTCGAAACAACGCTGCCGCACTAAGATCATCAACTCTTTCCCCCTCCTCGGGGTCGGAAAACCACTGACCGCCGAAGAGGTGACTCAAGACTTGAACACTAGATGGCAGCACAGCCTATACCTACTGATTGCATACACCCCCGACTCAAAACACTTGACTCTGTATGTCTAATTAAAGGTAACCTCACATAAATCATGACTACTGGTATTCCGGCACTCGCACACGTGTCGACGAGACCCGCCACTCCACACGAGACAGCCGATGACTCAAATGGAAACTGTCCCAAGCAAAACTCAACTCAACAGGGAGGGGATGTAACAATTGATGTTACAGGGAGGGGATGTTATATCAATTGAAATAATGGCTGAAAAAATAAAAAAATAACCTTCTGAACAAACCATTGATTTTCTTCGAATCATCTAAATGATACAGGAGGGGGAGTATGCTGCGACTCTCTTCTACAACAACGTTAGAAGTTAAAAGGCCTTACTTAAACAGCCAGGGAAAAAAAAGCTGAAAAGGCTGAAAAAAAAAAGCTTTTAAGCTTGGTTGGTAAGAGCATGAAGAAAGCGACAGGTCAACTTTCCTTTCAGACCCACTGGACCAGGGTTCGAAAAAAAACGGCAGCACTCAAGGTCATCAACTCTCTCCCCCTCCTCGGGATCGGAAAAACACCGGCCGCCGAAATATATTCAGCACTTTTTTTCTTCCAACCTTTTTAATTTCCGTCCCCACACTGTTATACATAAAAGCTTTTTATGTGTATTTTACCTTCCCGTTAGGTTTGGTTCATGAATTCGGAGACATCCTATAAAAAATTTTATGGTTGAGAAAGAATAAACATCTTAAATAAATAATTTTTATAAAATAAAATATAATCAATAGGTAAGCTGTGAATTAATTTATATTAATTGTATTCAAGTTATTAAACTTTATTTAATTTTTCATTAATAATAAAGATTTGCAGGAACTTAAATATACTAATTTTTTTATTGGTAAAACTAACAATTATCAGATTTACAAAAATATAAATGTTTAAAATAAAGCTCACTTATATAACGACTCACCGTTTATTCAGGAATAGAGTTAAATGAGTTAAATATACATATATTAAGACTGGACTATTTAACATCCAAATACGAGATAATTGTGCAATTGTTCTAGTTTATGCTTAGACTAATGAGCAGAACTGGTACTGGGTATTTAAATGGTTTTCAAAGCGAGGAATAGATTGATGACGTGTAGTATAAAATATTTTTAAATGTCTTAGAACAAAATATTTAAGAACAGGGAGAAATAAACACAATTAAATTACTCGTAAAATATTACTTTTAAAATTACTTGTTTATTTAAAATTTATTAAAAACAGGTCAATTGAAAAGTCCCCGGCCTGACACATGTTTTTTAGTTAGCCCTAACCCTCAAAAGATGCGTGTATAAATTTGACAGCTGTCAGATCATTAGTTCGCGAATTATAGTATTTTGAGTGAAGCAACTTTTGCTATTGTGAAAAAATTGATAAAAAGGAATTTCGCGTGTTGATAAAATATTGCTTTTGGAAGGGAAAAATTACAGTTGAAGCAAAAACTTGGCTTGATGCCGAGTTTCCGGACACTGCTCCAGAAAAATCAACCATCAAGGATTGGTATGCTAAGTTTAGACGTGGTGAAATGAGCACCGAAGACGGTGAACGCAGTGAACGCCCAAAAGAGGTTGTTACCGACGAAAACATTAAAAAACTCCACAAAATGATTTTGAATGACCGTAGTTAATTTATCATTCAGAATTTTTTCCCTTTCCTGTAACACATATGAGAGAAGAATTTAATCAACATATATAGTTTGCTAATACTCAATATTCATGCATCCTTTTCAAAATGAATTTAAAAAAAATAGAAAAAAAATATGATTTTAAAACAATACATGAATTAATTTATCACTTTTTTTTCTAAAAAAAAACAAGAATCGAAAGTAGTGCTGGTTTTGATAAACAGTTTTAGAAGGTATATTATTTATACTTGTTACAAGACACCTTAAAATTTAATTCTGTATTAAATAAATTGGTTTTTTTTATTATTCAAACTGTTTTTTGCTTTGAAACGAATCTTGTAAGATTAATTGCTTTCACTTTCTATCCAAATTTGAATTTTTGAAATTTTTGAATTTTAGAAATTTTGCACAAAAACAAATAGAATTACTTTCGAAGAGTAGTTTAATAATTAATGCATTTTTTTTAAATATTCAGGTGTTCAAAGTGTTTAAAAATGCTCAAAAATTTCTAGACATTATAAACTTTCAAAGATTTCGGAGAATAATGCTTTAGTGAGGATTATTAATAGGGCATCTGATAAATACATTAAATTGTTTTCAGAAAATCGGAGCTTAAAAATTCATTCATAATATCCAAAATATCACTGTTATAATTTTGCAAAATTCACAATTGTATAGAAATAAATTCAATTTAAACATTATACTATCGGAAAATTAATAATAGTTGATTGAAAAGTAGCGATGAAATCCCAGTTTTTCAAATTATTTATTTCAAAACATTATTATGTTTTTTTTGTTGCTCTATACAAACACGTTATAAAAATTATTATTTTTATAGTAATTTTTAAGCTAATAACATATTTATTCTACATCAAAATTTCATGTATCTCTAATAAGAATTTAATAGTATTTAAGTTATGAACACAACATTCACACACACACACACACACACACACACACACTCCAGTAGTTCATTTCAAGTTATAAAAAGAATAATGAAATTTTACAAAAAAAGGTATTCAGATAGTTTCAAAATAAAACACGTATGAAATATTACTACATTTCCATATCATTCAATATCTATAAATAAGTTCAAATGTATCTTATAATGTGTGTATAGGTTTACTTTTCTCAGTGATCTTGCCTGCTTTCATCGGCAGTGAAGCTATATAATTTTCAGAAATTTAATACAACAGTTATTTATAAATTTATGAAAGAATGATAGTAAAAATCATCAAAAAACTAATCGAAAGTTCTAAGTAAAGTTTTGCAAAGAACAGATTTAGTCACCTTTTTTTTATAATTATTATCAAATTACTCAATTAAATATAAGAAATAAAGTGAACGAGATGAAATATCAAGAAATGGGCAATAGTAAACTTTTCCCGATATTAAAATTAAAGGAAATGATAAATTATTAAATTTAATATATTAATGCTAAATGTAATTAAAATTGAAACAATGGGATAAAGAATTCAAAAGTGATCTGGTACGTCGAAATTGATCCACCTAAAACAATAGCCCCCTGGGTGGTTAAGTAAATATTTTTTAAACCTAACTTTAATCAATTGCTTTGATTCACGAATAATTAGGAATGCAAGTATATTTAAGCAAACTAGAATCAAACTATTCGGAATCTTAAAATTTTTGAGAAACTTTAATTTTTTGCTTCAAGACTTTCAAACAGTTCTTCTTTTTGAATTCCTTTTTGGCTTATATCTGTATTTTTTTTTTAAAAAAATAATTCTTTCCCTTTTGAACAATTTTTTTTTCATAAAATACAGGCCTTAATGAAAATCACTCGCAGTTGGCTGGAATATGTACTTACTGTAACTTTACATCAGAAATACAATTGTAGTGGTAATAATTTAAAAAAAACTTAAATCGATATTTTAATAGAATGAATAGATGTTTTATTTTATTAAAATTTAAGTTTTAGGAATTTAAAAAAAAAAAAAACTAATATAGCAATGTTTTAGTGCAGTTTCTAGCCGTTTTTAAAGTCCTCTTTATGTATTTCGAAATTGGAAATTATTCTGATTCCTTTTAAGTATTTAATTTTAAAGTATTGGGATATTTAATTTTAATTTAAATCAATTTTATGTCTTAAAGTTTTTACTACGCCGGTTGCATTTATGGAATTTCTAATTATTTTTTCCACTTCAAATATAAACGCAGTATTAACAAATTATTTACTAAAAAAGAATAAACTAAAAGTAATTATATTTCAGATTTTCAGAATTATAACGCTACTCAATTGTCAAATTTAAATGTCCTGTTCAAAATCTATAAAATCTATAGGAATTTCTAATTAAGTTTTTGTGTATTCACATTATAAGTTTAATATCAACAAAGTATTAACCAAAACATTAAACTGAAAGTAATTATATTTTAATTTCTTAAAATTACTCAATTGTCATATTTAAGTATTCCTGTTGAAATCTGTGGAATCTATAGAATTTATAATTTTTTATGCATTTACAATATAATTTCAGCATCAATTAAGGATTTACTAAAAAATAATAAACACCAAGTATTTATACTTCGGTTCTTTGAATTACAACGCCCCTAAATCGTCTAATTTAAGTCTCCTGTCTTAAATCGAATTCCTCAATTCTTCCAGAAAGTATAAATTATTTTTATCTTTCCAATTTCTTACTTATTTTCATATAAGCTTCCATTATTTATAAATCAAAAAACGTTTGCCCAATTTTTTTTTGTTTCTGTAATTCTTAATAAATATGCAGATAATATGCAAAATATTTCCAATCAATATTCTTTCAGTCATATAATGAAAACTGCTTCACCATAGCATTTTGAATCGTTGTCATCGTCTTAATTTTTGCAGACTTCTTTTGAGTAAGCTCGAATTTTTTTTTTTGCTAAATAAGATTGATTTTATTTTAAGTAACAGGTACTTCAATTGCATGTTATAAATTGAAAACACTTCTAATTTCATCTATATCTTTATGGATCTGATTGATTGAATTATTAGTAATGACTTGTTTTTCAATTAGTTGATCAATATAAGTAATTATATAAGTTTATAATTATACATATATTGATATTGTTAGCAAAAGAATTGCTCTAGTATCATGCAATTCTTCATTTTTAATTCCTTAATTTTAGGAAAGAAAAATGGAGGGAAATGTTTGATAAATTTCAACTTCTCTGGGATTTAAATCATCATACAAATGTATCCTGAAAAACATACAAGTATCTTTCAAAGCTCTATATTTCGTCTAGTAACCGTTGAAACTCATTTCCAACAAATATTTCATAACATCCCGATTTTAAGGTAGATATCCACTCCATTTGCAAGATGCGTAATGGAATTCTGCTGACGCTTTTGTTTGTGCAATAAATTTATCCTGGGGATATTTAATGAAAATGCTTAATTTGTTGATTAACTGATTACAAGAATTAAATTGGCCCTTTTGAAAAGTGGTTATCTCCATTTTTTTTCATAATTTTCTTTTTTGGTGCTTTTGCCGTTCTTTAGCATTGACTTATGTATTCCATAGGAAAATAAGACATATTTCACCCATTAAAGCACTTTTAAAGAGATCTTATTCTGGCATTTATTTTGGAAAACTGGTATCTCATGGAATTTCGGGTCTTAACTTGATCTTTCAAATATAAAGATTTATTTTGAAAACTCATAGGAAAATATTTTTCCCAGCCCATAAATAATTATGTAGGTAATTTTGCTTCTTGTGCAGTTCTCTATAAGTATAGAAAATTACTGATTTAAGTTTTGAGGAAATATATAGTTTTCATTTTGGAAACAGGTCGCCTCCACCCAGGAAAAATATTTTTCCTGGGCATCTTTTAAGAACAAGTATAATTATGTATGTTTTTAATATGTGTAATCCCTCTTAACGATACAAAAATTATCGATACATGTTTTCTAGAAATGGTATGAAAAGGCTTTTTTTGCTTCTTCTGTAAAATTTGTAAAATTAGAGATGTCCTCTGTCTTTTCTTCATTCTGTTAATATTTCTAACATCAAATTTTAACATAAAATACTGATTTTGGATTTTTATCCCCCCCAAAAAAATTCTCTGTGCAAGCATCCGAAAAGTCTTCAAAATATTTCTCTATTCAAATGTGAAAGTCAATTCTAATCCACGCAATCGAATCAATGCACATCCCACGCAAAAGTCATTTCTGAAGATCTTAACTCTTAATTGAATAGCACATCGACAGTCGATAATCTCCGGTAGCATTTGACGTTCAATGAGAACATCCCCTTCAGCAATCAGGTTTCATTTGAGATAAATCCTGTCAGACTCACTGACAGATGCCTAGTGGCTAGATTCATTATATCTTTACGAAGCATGCAAGTCTATAGAAGGACGTGGCTTGAATTACTACTTAATGAAGATTAAGGCATTGATTTTCCAATTAATGTCTCACCGGTTGCGGATTATCAACTTCTGGTAAGAGATAGTCGCCCACGATGTTCTCTTAAAATAGCAGAATATGAATTCTGTAATGATCCCTAAGTATTGATCAATGTATGAAAAGGAATATTTTTTATTTTTATAAACATTGTTGAAAATATTTAAATATAATAGCCACCCACGCATCTGCTGATTTAGTCAACGATAAAATAATCATCCGAGTACAATATCTCGTCTGGCCATTTTCTAATAAATCGATATATATATATATATATATATATATAAATTTATGTATGTAAATATAATTGAAAAATTTAACAATTATTAAAAATGAACCTTTGGTGGCTATATCTGTTCCTTCCAAAATTTTGCAAGGCACTATTTTTTATATTTTAATTCTTTTGTCGTTAAAAAAAATATTGAATTGAACTTCGGCTTCCTCTAATTTTAGGAGTCATTCTGATTTACATCCATTAAAGTGTTTGATCATAATTCATACATAATCACGAAAATAGGAAAATGACTGCAGATTAGGTAAACCTATGCGGAATTTTAAGACTATTGTGTGAATGGCATTTCTTCATATGACTTTCGACTTATATCTTTTTCATTTGTATTTAACTTGAATCGTTTAGAAGCTAAAAAATTTTGATAATGATGTGAATTTTTCATGACTTCATATTTGTCTCCTGTAATTCTTAAGTTATTCTCCCTCATTTCATACAAAATCGTTACATAATGTTAATTCTGTATACTTTGATAGTTTTCTTAGGACTGTACTAAAAAAACCATCAAATTATACCAAACTATCTATTAAAAAAACATAAAGGAAGTTCAGGAGACATCCGGAAATTACCGTTTAGTCTTACAGCGTGGTTTGTCTTTAGTTACTTTGAAACAGAACGCAA
This sequence comes from Nephila pilipes, assembly GCA_019974015.1. Classification (NCBI taxonomy): domain Eukaryota; kingdom Metazoa; phylum Arthropoda; class Arachnida; order Araneae; family Nephilidae; genus Nephila; species Nephila pilipes. The sequence goes on from BMAW01087897.1 coordinate 183,990, forward strand.
TTGGTTTTGTTTCAAAGTGGAGCAAGAATTCTCATTATTGCAATAGTTAGACTATTGCAAACGTTATGAATTGAACAGTCTAGAGAAAGTGCCTCTACTAGGGAATACGCTTTATTACTAAGAGTCCCGTAACAAGTTCAAACATATATATATATATATATATTGAAAATTCATCAAAAGTTAAAATAATATTTTGACAGACTTATGAGTATTTTTTTAAGAGAACATAATAATAACTTGAAAAAGAAACACTTGTGAAATCAAGAAATCCTTTCGAATTTTATTTTGTACATATATAGAGAATCAGAGCCTCGAGGTCTTAAGGCTCCCGTCTACCCGCCATTTTGATTTCGTGGACGCAATGTTAATGCTATGAAATTTTGACTTTAATTCTCACATCTTTATTATTTGAACTATTTGAATGCATTAAAGTGCATTTAAAAGAACAAAAAATAATCAACGCCAAAATCAAAAAAATAATAAGTATTTAAAGAATATTATCAAACATTTTTAAAAATCGGAGGAAAAAAGTAATTCCATAGAAGTATTTATTATTTTTTGCTCTTTCAGTTGCACTTTATTGCATTCAAATAGATCAAATAATAAAGATGGGAGAATTCAAGTCAAAATTCCATAGGATTAACATCAAGCAGATGAAATCAAAATGTCGGGTAGACGGGAGCCTTAATGTCAATTATTGTATCCATTTCAATTAGATAAAAGTTTTTTCTTTAAAATAAACGAATTGTTGTGTAAATAAAATGTCACACAACTTTTCTTGTACTCAAAAGTTTTGATTTTATGAAGTATGTTAAATCTCCCAGTTTTTATAATTCATTTTATTGTTTACTAATTTTCATTAGTTAATTTAAAATCATAAAATCATGTGGTTTTGATGAGCTCTAAGAAGATAACTGCATTTTAAAGTATTTGAATTTAATTATTCTTTACAGTTAAAATGTTTGCGTTTGAATTAAAAATATCTCGTGTTCTGAATGAAATTTTTAAAAATACACTGATTTCCTTTCTTTTTAAAATTTTTCTTATCAAGAGTTGTTTGGTTTTATTTATAGCAATTATAATAAAAAAAATATTCATTTTCCACCTTAGCAAAAAAAAAAAAAAAAAAAAAAAAAAAAGAATATTAGTATCTTATTCTCGAAGAGATTGCATGAAAACTAAATTGGTCTTCATTAATAGCAAAAAAAAATTATTCAGTCTGAGAATTTAAAAAGGAAAGAAAAGGAAAATATAGAATATGTGAAGATATTACAACAAAAGCGTAAGAAGTAAGGTAAAAAATAAAGCAATCTTTCATTGCCGCATGTCTTCAGATATGCATAAAAGAAAGAAGCATTCATTATATTTCTTAAGAAGGAATGTTCTGTGTCTAGACACATAAAAGTTTTTGAAGAAGTCTAAGACTAAAGTAATAAGAATTGAAATTTTTTTTAAAAAGTTACATTTTCATTATTGAAAGTTCACTTTCCAAAGGAAAAAAAATCCTTTTCTTTCAGATCATCAATTCTTACATGTACATTTCATAATTTAAATCAGTAAATAAAAAAAGTATTTTGTATCAAAACATCTATTTAATTTGTTATGTGACGATACACAAAAAAAACTTACTTTATGAACGACAATCTTTTTTAAGAAAAAATACTAAATATTCTAATTATTTTCACTTCTTATTTATAAAATATATCTTTGCTATTTTTTAATTTTTAGAATTCATTCAGTCTATTTCAAAAATTTTGAATCGCGTAATTTTTTTTTTAATTGAATCTTTATTTATTCATTGCTATTTGCTTACATTACATTACATTATATTTGATATATATATAGTTTTTTTAATTTACAAAAAATGTTTTGAATTTGCAATATATATTTTTAGTTTTTATTATGAATTTACAAGTTACATTTATAATCTAAGGTGTGGTAATATTTGTGATCATTTTGAAATGAAAGGCTTAATTTGGGTCAAAAATTATAAATGTAAATTCATGAATAACCTAATATAATTTAATAATTTTATATATTTTTGTGAATATTTTTGAGATTATGTGAACTTACGCTATATAAAATATCTAATAGGTTAAGTTGGAACAGTGATATTATACTTAGGTTAATTTTCCTATCATCGAACATTCTATTATAAAGTATTATTTTCAGAGAATATTTATTTTTGGTGTTAATTGCTTTACTATAAA
>BMAW01087911.1:0-21412 GCA_019974015.1 Nephila pilipes
TATATATATATATATATATATATATATATATATATATATATATATATGTGTGTGTGTGTGTGTATGTATGAGGCATCAAAGACTAGTATGAGAAAATTTGAGAACTCTTTGAACAAAAAATATTTTAATGTTAATAGCGATGATGATTGTTTTGACTGATGATTGTTTAACTGATTGGTTTATGAGGGTTATTGTCAACGGCTCTAGAAATTTTGAGTCGTGATCAAGTGATGAGGATGATACTGTACCAATATCCCACTCTTTAATTTTTAACTGTGTGCATGTGATAGACCTTAGAGCCTCAACATACTTAATGTGCAGCAGCCCGTTATACGATGAGTCTTTATAATGACAAATGGACTCAATAGAGCAACGGCGGTTGAAACCTAGTGCCTCGACATCCCGGCTAAGGAGACTCTTACTCTTTAGACAGTTCTGGATATGACCGAATTATTCTTCCACGAATGGACATGAGAACTGTCGTACACGAGCTCACGACCGTAATAATCCTGTTATTTCAGTGCAATTAGTAAAGTTTATATTTATGGAAATGTACTTTATTATAAGTATATCCTACTTTCTTACCTTAAATAATCAATTCAAAGCAATTTCTTTGCCTAATCATATTTTTAAAATGATTTTTACGTATATATGAATCTAATAGCATTAATAGCTGTTCATTACATTCGTTATTTAGGGATCTATAAATTGTAAATTAAACCTTTATTCCTTCAATATATCAATGTTCATTATTCACAAATTTTTTCAATGCTAATAGGCAATTGAAGTAATAAATTATATTGAATATAGAGTGTTTTGAAACTCATAATTTAAAATTTTAGAGAGAATAGAAAATATCTAAACAAGCAGTTCTCACCAAACTATGCTCAGAGGGAGAGCAAGCGGTGAAACCCTAGACGGCTCTTTAACGGAAATCATACAGCGTGAGTTTCACACCGGCATTTCAAAGATGGAGGAAAGAAGTCATGGCCTTTTTCTTGACAGCTGTACGTCGCTATGCTTCCTGAAATCCTCGGTAACAATGACGATGAGCAAGAAAAATAGCGATTTATACTTTCTGTGACAGAGTCGTCTAGCTGTTCACGGGTTGCTCACCATATGTGTATTGTATAGTGAAAATTTCTTGTTTAAATATTTTCTTCACCCATATATTTTTTCCCGTGAGTTTCCAAACACCCTGTATATTGAAAATCATTCTGAAGCAATACATTTTTTTTATAAAATACGTTTAGATTTAATAAGTGAGTTTCGATGAAAAGATTTTGCACATTTTTTTTAATTAAAAGTCTATTCAAAAAAAGTTATTGCATAAAATATTCATTTGTGTTTCATACACATTCCTGTGTTTTTAAACTAAATTCTTCACTTTTATATTTTATACTTAGGTAGTATCTTTACAAATTACATAGTAATTTCAATGCTGATATTTGAATTATTATAGTTTTTGCATACGAATTTCGTTTCTTCCGAATGATTTTACTTACTGCGTTTAAGAATAACAAATGATGTACTAAACATTGTTTCGAAAGCTTTGAATTAGTGAAGAGAAAATTCTGAAAGGAAACTAAACAAATCATTCCTTTTGAAGAACAATATATTTTTGGTGTTTTTTTTGGAAGAGTTTGAGAATTTTCTTGACAAATAATTTAAATTTTTCTTAAAAATAATCGTTTGTTTTTTTCTTCTGTTTAAAATTACATACATTCTTTCTTGAATTTCAGAAAAAAATATTCTTTTTCTGTCTTTTAAGCATAGGTCAACTGTCATAACAAAGAAAACCATATATTATTAATTTTTCATTAATTTTATACTTTGCATTGTTTTTCTTTGAGTCTAATTTTCATTATTTATTTACTATTACATTTCCTTCTTAAGAATGGTAAAAAAATCATTATGATAACAAAATTGTTCGAAAAGAAGCATTTTTAATTATTTTCTTGGTTTTCCTCTTATCCAAAATATATTTTGAATGTATAGAACGAATGTAATTGCTTAAGTTCAAGAAATACCATTATCGTCGCATGGGATAAATAAAATTCTCAGAAATTATTCAAAATGTCGCTTATACTACTGCCTTATGATTTCCGTCAAAAACCAATTTGAATACTTGAATTTAATGTTAACATAGTAAAATTAATATTAATTTTCAGAAATCTAGACTATATATTAGAATCTAGAGTATAACATTTGTGTTAATATATATAATACATTTGAAAGAGTTCACATAAATTAGATGTCTAATCTTATTATAATTTTCTTTCCAGTTCATGAAATTTTGTTATTTTGTTGATCAATGTTCAATCGTAGGAAAGATCCCCTCAATTAGTACGCAAGAATTTTTGGATATATGAAAATTTTATTTTGACCTCTCTTGCAAATACAGTTATTGCTCCTTTTTACGTAGCATCTAATTAACTCACAAATGAATACACGATACTGCATATTGAAAGTTCTTACAGACGTCAAACGCCGCAAATGAAAACACGAAATACTTAATCATAATATCGTATGAAGACATATTCTAACTTACCTTCTGAAATATGCAAGCAAATATATACTCCCAAAGAAAGATCTAAAAACTTCCAGACTTGCCTTGATGTATCTAATTTTATTGACAAATTTGGCAAGTTGCAACATTTGGTGTCATCATTTGCCACCAAGGTCAATCTTATCTATTCAACAATACTCTCTGACATGCCTTGACTGTAAAACAATTATTCCGGTAATAACAATTGTTATGCAGAGAAATAAACAAAGTTGCAGGTTCCCGTAACCTTATTGTCAAATGGTTTGTGTTTCTTCCTTTTTTTAATTTTGAAATAGAAAAGATTAATAACTGAAATAGGTGAAAAATGGAATTAATAGCGGTAACTTTAGAGAAAGCTTTTAAAATTTAATTTGTATATATCACCGCTATTTAAACCATATTACTTTGCTCAATTAAAAGAGAGGACTTTTAAAACATTATAAACTCGAATTTTCAAGAGGGCAGGTTCTTAAAAACATTAAGTTCCCGTTAGTTTATTTTGTAGTCTTACAATATGCAGAAAATAAATATACAATTCTTTCAATGCTAATTATAAAACTAGATTCGAAATATTTAGGTTTCTTTTTTTTAAAAATAACAATCCTCAAATCTAAAAAAGTTTTATTTTATCCGACAATAATCCGTATTTCCATATCCATGGAATTTAAAAGGAAAAAAAAGCAACTTAACCGAAACTGCGGAATTAAGCACATTTCGACGTCAAGGCGACACTTCTTGTGTTAAAAGGAACTAATTTACAATAACGGTTTTTCACATCGTTGAAAAGATCGGAAATCCGTCTAAAGAAAATGTTGAAGCGGCAGATTTTGAATTCATTGTTCATTCTGAAAAGAGGAAAGTGGAAGTCCTTGTTTTTAGAAATGGGAATTACGAGATTCGTTCTCTGAGGTGTGTTTGGTACACATCTTAACATAGTTTCACTTCTCAATTTGACAATAGTTTCGATGTTTCTTTAATTGACTGAGAAATTAGAGAATAAGTTAATGTAAGCAATCTCTATGTCAAAGATCACTATCATGTTTAAAATATCTGTCCAAAAATTAATATTAATGTTCAACAAAATAGAATATTGGCATTCAATATTTTTCAGAATTATAGTTTTTTCTTTCTTTTATGTAAATGTTGGTTACCATTTTTTCTAGGGATGATGTAACTACCAGCTATACAAGAAAGAATACAACATTGAACGGGTCATTTTCTGAAATTCTAAATATAGGTGATGCACTAGGTAAGAATATATGAAACACTTCCCTAGTTTCATTGGGGCTCGAAATCATCCTTTGTCAATTACCTGTCAGTAACTCTCACTAAAATATGCTTTTAAACAAAAGTTTGTAACAATTTAAACATATTCGTATAGCAACTCTCATTGATAGAATTTTGCTAAAACACGTTGTATCTTTGCAAACGATTTTTATGCAATTTTTTGAAAGTTTTACTCTTTCACTATGAAATCTATTCAATTGAAAATACAATTTTTTTTTTCAAGCTTTCCAATAAAAAACTAGAAAGGTAGCAGAGAATCTATTTCACATTGCTTCAAATGGACGGGGTAACTGAATGTAATGTTGTTCAATGACTGCTTTTCTTTCTTTTGCCAAGTTCATCAGTAAGAAGCCATTCTTATCTCAAAACTTCTTTGCCAAAATTTTGCCAATGGGATGATCTTTATCATTTTTTGAGCAGGTTCACCGGAAAAACCCATGTTTATTTCTGTTTAATTTATGATCTGTAATGGGGATTCATGCTGTATCGACTGCGACAGTTCGTCACAAATGACAACAACTCGTAGCAAAAGCCATCATATTTGGTTTCGGAAGAGAATTGCTGCCAAACCAAAATTAACTTAAGACTTTCGCGCATAATAAAAATAAATGCCAACATAAGTTAATGAGTATTCAGACTTCACTTAAAAAATAGTTGTTAGCCGTCAATACGACATTTCAAAATATTCGTAACTTTAGCCTACTCTTATAACCCCACATAAACTAAATAGAAATAAACTATCTCCAACTTCGAAACAAACTGAACATTGTTGTTCGTTACGCTTTATTAACTAAAATTTACTGCATATTCCTTCCTAAGAAAAGAAAGTAATCGAAACTATTCATGTATGTATATGTAAAGGGCAAAAAGGGATCAGAGTCTTTATTTGGCAAAAAAATCGTTTGAATGTATAAAATTTAACTTAAATTACAAAACTGAATTTGAAAATCTTGAAAATGGTTCAATCAAAAGACAAGAATTCGAGAAATTGAATCCTTTTAATTTTGTAAACTGAGAAATAAAAGAATCCCACATTACTAAAAATAAGAGAATTTATTTATATTATGATCACATTATTGTTTAATTAGACATAGAATTTTCAGCAATGTTAAAAATATTGTGAAAAAAATTAATTAGCATTTGAATCAGAGAGATTTACTTTTACAACCAAGATGTAATTCATTTTTTAAACCTAATCGCGAAAATTTTAATAGTAAAGATAGAGACATAAAATATATTCATTTAATGGAAAATTAATAATGATCAATTTATGTTTTGTCCATTCCATTAAAATGTTTCTGAATAATTTTTGAAAGCTTTACTGATGAATAAAAGTAAGCGTTTTATAAACTTTTTTTACTACTTCATAATTAGACTTAACATACAGTGGGGCGGTATGTTGATTTGTTTCTTATCGTTTAGTTCGGTGTACTGTCTTCAACATGCTACATTTAAACAAACCAATCAAAGACTCTTTGATATGTATGCACATTATTAATTTTTTTGTCGTACGTATATATATGTTTATATTTACTTTTATCTTTCTACTGTGTTCTAGTTTTGTTTTGTATAATAAATAATTGTATCATTTTGTAACACTGTGTATCATTTTCCTTTGAGTAGCTCAGCATTGCTAATACTATTTTATACAAGAAATTATTATAGAAACGCATTTATATTTATACATATCTTATATATTATTATTTATACATATATGCAATAATTGTGAAGTCTTAACTCCTATTTTGCAGATATTCTTACATCAAAAATTTATTTTAAAAATTCTTACGCCAAAGATTTTATTCTTTTTACTCACATGTGCAAATTTATGTATATATGCATTACTAAAATATAATATATGATTCCCGATTTTTTTTTAAAAAAGTATCATTGAAAGAGTTATTTTTAAGAGATTTCTTTTCTTTCATTTTACACCCTAGTTAACCAAAATGTCACAAACACCATGAATCCCATATTTTTCTATAGCTTTCCGGAATTCTCGAAGTAAAAACAAAAAAAAAAACAACTTTTCTGCAGAATCAAATCTTCACGCGCTCTGTGAACCTCCGTTTAACCTTTTAAGGCTCGAAAGTCATAGCGTAGGTAGCTTGCATATTCGTCTTCTAACAACTGAATCACCAGGAGGATACAAATTCTCTTTTATTCCGGTTGAGAATATGCAAATCAATTTGTGAAGCTTCAGCAATGAAAAAAGATTGCCCAGCGATTTCCCTTCGAGGATTATGAGGATTATTTGCAAGATTCTCATGAAAGAAGTATTCATCAACTCAGTGAAAGTACATTAAAAGTAAATATACGAAAGAAGTGTCTTTGATACTTTTGGACTGCTTTAAAAATATGTTATATCTTGCGAGAAAGTCCCGAAAAATTTGAATAATTTTATTTATCTTTGGAAAAGAATAAGACATTGCTTCTTGGAATTACTAAGAATTTAACGTTTTATTAAACAGCGATTCTCCTTGCGTATTCTTTATTATTGTCATTTGCTTCAAAAGCAATTTCTATAATGGTTTAAATATACAGATCGAAAGCTTTGACTCTTAACCATTTTAAATTTTTTTATATATGATTACAGCAAATTTGAGGTAAAATTTGTCGTGTCTTTTGAATAATATAGATATTATATTATATATTCTCTGATTATTACGAAAATACACATTTCCATTACATTGTATATTTTAATAAACCTCCTCAAAGAAAAGTTATTATTTGCATTAGTGCTTAATTTTGCAGAAATAAAAATGTGTTTAAATTTTTAAAATAATTTTTGGGGGGAATTTTTGATAGTAAGACAATTATTAAAATGCTTACTCATTTTTTAAATTTCTTAGTTATTTTTTTAAATCTTAATATACAAAATATATATGAGTGTGTGTGTGTGTTTGTGAATATAATCTTAACTATGCGAAAAAAGTACATAAAATGCATATTGAAATGTCTGTATGAGCTCAAAGCTTCGTATTAAATTTTGTCAAAAAAATAAAAAGTGGAATATTCCAAGATACGTTTAATTATTTTTATATTTTTTAAAAAAAGATTTCAATACCTCATATTTGCCACATTCATATTTGTTTCGTACATGTGTTTGATATTTTGTATTGTTCTACCTATCTCTCAAGTATAGAATTCGTAAAATATTTCAACACAATTTTCTGCTGTTGTTATATATTACAGAGTTATTACTGTTATACTTGTTTCACTATATATGTTTAATAATTCGAATTAAAAGTTAGGTCTCTCTATTAAAAAACAATATAATATTTCAACTAAAAGTAAATTATTGTTTATGTTTAAAGAAATTACGTTTTAATATTTAGATATAATACTTTAAAACTTTGTTTTACTAATATATTTGTGTGATACATCTTATTGTATTTTATATATCTCAAATTTAAAAGTAATGAAATATTTCAACAAAATATTAATATGGTAGCATTATTATTAAAGTTATTCGTGATTTAATAAAGATTAAGTATTCTTTTCGATATCTACAAGTAACATTATATTCACATGTTGCGATATTATACAATATATATCACTAAACAATATCTTTAGAGTCTGCATAGCATATATTTAAAAAAAATAATTATTATCTATTAATTGAAGTATCCCTATATTCCTTTGATAGAAATAATGTTTTATTTTAAAAGTCTAATTTCTGAATAACATTTTAACTACAGTTAATATATACACATTCTTTAAATTTGTATTCAGATTTACAGGTAAGGGATTTTCAAATAATACAACAATTTTCAAGTTTCTTAATTTTATAAAATATGTGAAAAATACTAATTTCTAGAACTGATTTCAATGTAACTTATAATTATGTATAATATTGCATCCCAAAGCAAAGTTATGAATTTGGTGATTCAATAATTAAATAAATTTATTAATTATAAAATTTATATTAATTATAATTTTTTTTTTATTACACATTGAATTCAAACTAAAATTAATCATTCAAATTACACATTAAGTCATGATATAATAAATTAAATGTTAAACATTTATGTACTTAATAATAATATGTATCTAAATTTAGAATTTTTGAGTTTAGATGTGTTTAGTATAATTTCCTTTTCGCTAAGTTCATAACTAAAAATTCGTTTTCTGTATGGAATTTAAAAACGAAGTCTAATGCATTTAATAGCAAAAATTCATACTTTTCAAAAAAATATATATTATAGTTAATTTAGCTAATAGATAGTAATTAATATATATGTAATACTATTTAACAAAATCACGCATTAGTTAAACATAAATTCTTATTATTTAAAATGGCTTATTCAGATTTTTATAGTCCAGAAATAAATGATATAAAACACTATGCTCTTAAAAGTATTCAAAGGATTCATATTTCATTGTATGTATTAATGCTAAAACTATTTCCCTGATTTTGGTCATCGAAACTGCACAAGTGTGCAACCTTGCAATGTCTTGATGGAAAATGATCTTTTCTTCTTTTTCAAATGCAGACGCTTTTTTTTTTATTTCTTTACCCAACCGGTGCAATAACGACTAATAATACTCTCAAATTATTGTTTTTCTTTTTTCCTAAGTAATCGGTGTAGATGATTCTACATGCAACCCAAAACACCATGGCCATGACATTTTTGGTCGAATTTACCGTCACCCCTTTTTTTCGGAGCCGTTTACCTTCAAACTCCTCGGTTTTGACTGTTTTTGGAGTGTAGTAGAATCCAATTTTTCTCCACAGCTATGTATAGAAGCAGAAACTTTTCAGTATTGGGACAAAAATGTACCAGATTAGCCTCAGAGTCGATCTCACGATTGCATTTATTTTCTGCTTACAGAAACCATCTGGCAGATATTTTTTTTAACACCCACTTTTTCAGATGAAATTAAAAGCACTATCCATTGTGATATGCTAGTGGCCTCAATTATTTCACACACTTTGATTCTTCGATCACTCAAAACCATATCATGGATTTTGTTAAACTTTCAGGGATGTGTAACTTGCATTGGACGTCCAGGACTATGTTCTTGTTTTGTGGATATGCAGCCACGTTTAAATTCATTTACCCTATTGTGAACGGTTGCAAATACAGAAGCAGATTTTCCACGAATTTCACCCAACTTAGCTTCGATCTGTTTCGTTGTAATATTTATAAGATTTAACACATTTTTAACTTCTTAATCATTTCTCGTTAACTTTTTTCTTTTCCATTTTTCTAAAAAAACTCAGGTTTCTTTTTTCTTGCTTTCAATCGGTAGTAAAAATGGAACCATGTGATGAAAATAATGAGATACAGATGTCTGATGATTCATAATGCTTAATAAAATCAAAACAATTTTCGACGCTATGAGCGTCATCTCTTGGATTATCTTATGACTTAATGAATTATCCTTTTGTTTACGTTTTGATATCTCTATCAATTCTTGATATTGTTTTCATACGGGATGAGCACAATTTAAAATAGATTTTTCAAAGTATCACATGGCTTCTTATCTACTCATACGTTTAAATGGAAATTTGTTTTTTATAGGAATTTTGGTTCTCTTATAAATTGAAGTTTTTTCATAATTTTTGGTTGAATTAATGAGAAATGAAAATAAAATATACCTACTCTGAGATGCGTACTCGTTACCCAATAAAAGTCGAAATGCATCGAAAATAGTCATTGCTCTTAAAGTATGATGTTTCTTTTTCTTTCACGGTGTGCTTATTTACTTTTAGTACAAGTTTCTTAAAATGCAATGGTTTAATGTGAATCAATCGCTCCAAAATTGTAATTGAAATTCGAAACATTCGTAAGAGAAACAGTCTTTCCCCTACAAATTAATGTAAAATACAATAATGCGTTTCATGACGAGAAAGATATTCAAAGTTTTTCTCACAAAATTCTTTATTTTTTCCTGTATCCCAGAAAGAATAAGTAATGCGAATCTGATTTGCAAAGAATAAAGGAAATATTTAGTTCATTTATGCTTAGTTCTTTTTTAATAGAATGCTGTCGGGAGACATTTATTTATCTTACTTTTCAAAATGTAAAGAAAATACGACACAGCATTACCATTCAATAAATGTACGTAGCCTCTTCCTTTTTAGGGTAATGGTTCTCAATATACGATGGAGTAGTTTTCCTTGGTTTTTATCTCATGGTATAAGGAGCTATTGTTGATTTAAATAAATTATAGTGTAAACATATTTATGTTTATTTTCTCTTTTACGGCAACAGTAGTTATATAAAGTTTACTTAAGATATACTATTTACGTCATTTAAATGTATTTAATTTAATAAAAATATTATCTGCTTTAAATTTAATATCTGATCAGAATATAAGTGTCTATTTTAATGATATAGTGTTTGCTAATATTTTTTGAAATATTTAATTTAATAATATTAAATTTTATGACATTATCAGTTGCTTTATTTTTTTTTTGTTGTTGAAAATTGGCATCGTTATTGTACTTTCAAATGTTGTGTATTCTTTGAAGAATTATTAGTACCATATGAAGTGTTGTTCTTAGATGGGAAGTTATACAGTTAAAGTTATTTTAAAATGCAATTTTCTACACACACACACACATACATTTATATATACTGCAGCCCATTGAAATTGCAAGACCAAGAAGGAATTATCTGCCTAACGTGAAAATCACACAAAGGAAGAAGTTATGATATGCAAATAATTAGTATTCAAGCGCATTTAGACCACGCAAACGGAAGAAACGATTTCTGAAGCATTGCATAAAAAAATTTGTAAAGTGGATTCCTCTTTCGGACAGTGGATTCCTCTTTCGGACAATGGATTCCTTTTCGGATTAACACGATATCTAAGTTTGCTCGGATATTGTGTTATGCCTCGAATAAGAAGAAATACTTTCCTTCCAGTGTCAGAATTTGATTTGTAGAATATAATTTTTTTTCAGAGATTGTGGCTTCCATGACAGGACAACTTAAGTTTGTGAGTATTATAAAAATATTCTTTACTTTTGAATTTGAAGAAATGGAGCCTCATAAGATGAAAAGTAAGTTATGAAGAACATCATTTGTCAGATAATAGCAAAGAATCTGGTGCAACACTTGGAAATACTCTAAACAGAAGTGAAGGAAGTGTTCAAACTGCGCACATTACGCATACAGTACACATTACAAGAATAAATATTAATGCTCGGATGAGACTCAAAATGAAATATCCTTATTACTTTTCAAAGATATTCAAATAGTTTCTGAATATAGAGCAAATTTTGAGGTAGCCAAAAATTAGATAGATAATTATCTTGAACTTAAATGGAAAGTTGGAACACTGTTGAATGTGTGGAATGTTCTTCGAAGATCAATGCTGAAAACTTAAATATCCAGAAATGTGAAGTAAACTATATTTCGGTTGATCCTAAGGACTTTTTCACCTTCTTGAGTATTTTTTTTTCTAAAATTCTCGAATCCGGTGATTTATTTGTACTTGATAAGATATAACATTTATAGGAATCACTAATATCTTATTAATTTCAATTTTTCCAATAACGAAAGAAAGTTATCCTACACAAAGGCATTCGAAAAATAAAAGTAAGATTTGTCCGTGAGGATCTGATTGTACAGATTTATGTTCGAGTATTGAAGAAAACTACAGCTGGAAATAATTTTTCTTAACTTTGGCGATTACAATATACTGAAAACTAAACTGATTGTGCTGTGGTGTTTTATCTTCATAACTTTCTTTAACCACCAGCTGATTAAAAAGTCAATAAAATTATAATTGAGAATATGTAACATCAATAATAAAATGCTTTTTCTAACTACTAAAAATAGATAAGGTCTATCTCTATTGAATCCTTCCGGTCAATATTATTTTATATTGTAATGAGGAAATTAAAGCCCTCTTTTTCATTCTAACACTTCTCAATAACAGAAGATTCAAAGTTTAGTATACTTTAACAAAGACTCGTTTCAATACAAACGTTTAATTACGATGCTTCAATCTGTAATTACCTATCAACATATATTTATGAAGTATTGCTCTTCTTTTCCCTTTCAATTTATTCTATTTATATTACACTACCTCTAATTAGATTCACTTCATTTCTTATCTTCATCTAATTTACCTAATCTCGTTTCATTTTGGTTGGAGATATATTGTAATTTTATTCATGTCTCATAATTACCAAAAATGTTAGGGAAGAAAAAAAAATCATGAATAGCTTAACGTCACAGTCTGAGAAATCTAGGGAAATCGAAATAGAAGTTTACTGATTGTCTAGAAATTTTCATAGAATCATATTTACCTAAAAATATTCTGCGAGTCTGGGAACGGAGTAGAATTTTGGAAGATACTGATAAACCTAAGAGTCAGAGATCCCTCGGAAAGTCAATGATAATTTTTGGCATGAGGTAAAATTGTAGGATATTGTAAGTTTAGTTCATAATGGATTTGTGAAAAGTAGTGGAATAATTAATAGGAGTAATAAAACACTATTTGAAAATTACAGTATTAAAAAATAAAATTCGATAAATATTAATTTTTTGTTTTATGCCTTTGAAAGTAAGAATTTCTCAGCATTTTTAATGTCATAGAAAAAGTATTTTCTATTTCTTAAGGCATTTTTTCTTCTCAAGATAGAGTCTTATTATTTTTGTAGATAATATTATAAAAAAGTAATACAAAAGCTAGTACAGATTTAGTTATAAGAATTATATTTTTTTAAAGATTTCAAATTATATATTTAAAACATTTTCGTGTTTTTTCAGGTTCAGCTCAAAAATAATTACTCAAATTCAAATAAGATTCAGATTCTTAATTCCATGCTAACATTTAAGGTCATTTCCAATAATACAAGAAAAGTAAATAATTTGAAATAACTAAAACTGAGTATTTTGAGGAATTTATATAAACTTTGAAAATTTTAAATTTTAGAAAGTTTTAAATTACTGACTTGCCAAATAAACTTTTATTTTTTTAGAATCAATTCGATAATATAATCTGAAAGCAAAGAAATTATTCTTTTTAATACTTATGTTATCCGAAACTTTTTTTTGAAAAAAGTATGAAATGGTCTTAATAAACGAATAATAAATATTTCGGCATCAAAATCAAACAAGCATGTTAAGTGCTAAATATCATTTTATGATGATAATAAATATATATATGAAGAATTTTCTAAAAATACATTGACTGGTTTCGGGAAAACTAATTGTTAGAAAATGATATCAGAATTGTCAAAATTAGTTGATAAATATTCGATTTATTTTTTTAGTACAAAATCATTTCTTCAATATGAGCAAAAAATATTCGTCCATAAGTTAACTTCCGTAATAAAGTAAATATTTTATTTAATTTCGGAAATATACTGATTTATATATTTTTTCTTTTGGAAGTGTTGTTTTGTATGGAATGGTTCCTAATCAATTGTAAAGTTACTCCTCCGCTCCCAGTAATTTCACATTTTCATGCTCTCTTTGGTTTGTGACTTGGAATATTACAGATGTAAGATTTTATAATCTTTTGCTAAAATTAAGAAGGCTTTCACTTCATTGTATAACAAATATACAAGACTTTTAAAAGCTCACTAGCAACATTCTTGAAAATATTCTCTTTAAAAAAAACCTATTTTAGAAGAGTATTGTAAAACCTACAACATTTTAGTTAAATATACAAAAATAATTTATCGGATTACCATTAATAGTATTTTATGAAAGTTTTAGTATAAATGCCTCATAACTTATGCTTTAATTAAATACAATATAAACTTTATATTAATAAGGATTTAGTTCGGAAAATGTTTTTTTTATTTCTTGCAAATTCCAAAAAAATGAACAAAAACTAACTACTTTAAGCAAAAAATTTATTTTACAAACATTTAGAATGCGTTTGAAACAAAAATAAACCTTTTAAAAAGAATTTTTATTATATATTTAAAATCCAGTTTTAGTTACATACTTACGAATAAAAACTGTAAATGCTTTCCGAGAGATTAAGCTAATTGTCAGAAATTATTTAATACAACATTACCTAAGTTTTATACACTTTACACACACAACTACACTTTATTAAAGTCTTGCTAGGTACATTGCACCACCACTTGTAGGAGAACAGGGATCATATTATCTTCCAAATGTTTCGAGCCAGAATTTGGACCTAGATTATCTGAAAGTAAATATTTACATGTCTCAAATATCTCCGTGGAAAATACGTTGCATCAATATTTATGAAATATTGTACATATTTTGGAAGTAAATATTTACAAAAATACCTTTTTAACACAAGTGTAACACTGAATAATATAATTAGGAAATTTTTTCTTACTAAAAGATTTAATATTGATATTTCTTAAGTACCAATTTACCACTTTAAAATTCTGTGAATATTGTAAGAGATTAAATAATTTTAAATGTATGCTACAACCCATTGCAAAAGTACTCTTCCTTGAATTTTTTTGAGGACATGCAGAGTTTGTAAACTCTTAGTAAATATGATGAGAAAATATAACAATATTTTTCACTACTGTCAAATAGCTACTAATTTTTCTTGTGAGTTTATTTTTTTATAATTTAAGACATTTTTATAAATTATGATATAAGATCTCTCCTTTCTCAAATATATCAAATCATTCAATTCTTATAAAATGTGGTAATATTCAACAAAAATTTTAAAGTGTATGTTATCTCTCAAAATGAACAATTTTTTGGATTCTGTTGGCTTTTAATAACGTCGCCCTAAACGCAAAGCGAGGGCTATCGGTGACTGACCACGTGATTTTGAACCTCGATTAAGTGACGAGAATGACATCTGTGTTGGCCTCTCCCTCTCCTAACTTCCACACCACATCAATGGGAAGACTTTGAGCCTCTATAGATTTAACGTACATGAGCCCCGTCTATAAGACGGATCTTCAGTCGTTTCAAACTCGAACCCACATGACCTTGACCTCGTGACCATGGCCATGACCACTAGGATATTGAGGCAGCTAACAGTTCTTTCAGCGAATGTGGCATAATGAAATAAAGAGGATGAACAAATGATAAAAGGATGAAAATTCTACAAAGTATAGTCATACGAAACAATACGAATTATAATACGAAAATAAGTTTTTCACCTTACACTTCACCGGATAATTCGTTTATGAATATGATACAATTAGAAAAAAGTAGAAATGAAATTATTAAAGATTGATATACTGCATAAGTTTTTGGCACTTTCTTGAAAAATAAAAAAATTTAAAGTTTTACCAAAATATCTAATTATTCTGAATATTATACACAAAAAGTAGGGGGAAAACACTGAAAACTCCACGATCTTTATCTTTTAAAATAACTTAATTTTTCTTAGTCAATTTTTCGAATATCAACGGTAATTGAATAATGCGTATGATCGATACGAATTACACCATAGCTTCCAGATGCATTTCACTTCCTCAGATGTAATTCGAATTGCTTATGATTTATATTTATTCGAAAGCGCAGAATAACCTACTTATACTAGGACGTGTGTGAAATTTCCCATTTCCTTAACAATTTCGCTACAACTAACGAGATTAGAATCATGGATTTCTGCAAAATTTATACAATTCAGATGTGATTAGCTTCTTAACTCTCTGCAATATTCTAGGTATATTATTAGTAAGTAATTTAAGCTATGTAACCATTAAACATGCTCAAAAGTACATTGAATAATAAATGACTGTACTTGGAAGTATTTCTAGGAATAATTCACCTTCCAAACTCCTGCATCTTCATTTTATTTATATCCGAGATTATTTTTATTGAAGTTTTAATCGCACGTAGATTTTTTAATAATATGATCATGAAGGATTTAGCATGCTACATCGAATCTAATTTAAATTATTCTTTTTGTACCTTTAAACGAAATTAAAATATAGTAAACTTACAAAAAATACTAACATATTGAGAACAATAGTTTCATTGCAGTATTTATATTAATATATTTTGAGATAAAGAAAAATACCAATTCCAAGTCATTCTGTTGAATAGTATTTTAAGATGATTAAAGAGAGGAACTGGCAAAAGGCAAGTTATCAAGGATGAATCTTTCGAAAGAAAGCCTTAACTCACCTTGAGGTTTTGAGTAGAATATGAGACAATTTGCATAATAAATTTATTATTGAACTTAGATTCGAGACTTTAACACTTTGTCCCCGAAAAATCCCTAATATTTGTTCTTACCTTTATGTAATTAGAAATATATATATAAAGACCTGCTGAGTTAGGATTATAAAACTCAACATATTATAAAAATATATTTTCTTTTAAAGAACTTTGCAAAAATTTGTTAGAGTCTTATTCAATATACATAACATTGTTAATGAATTTTGATTCTGAATATAATTAAGAGAAATTTTAGCAATTTAACTTCGTTATTTTTAATTGTTCTTAACGTTTTGTCTGATGAATATGGCTGGCATGATTAAGTATTTATAAAGGGTAATTACTACTTAGATATTCTAAAAAAAATTCGAATATTTACTGAGTTATTGTGCTGATTAAGGATTGCCAGCATAGTTATAACAATGGAAGAAAAGAAAGGAAGTTATACCGGGAGCATTACTACCATGTAATATTAATTTACATCAGATGTTACTAAAAAAAATGAATGCACAATTTTCAAATATTTTGTTTATTGAAATACCTATTTGGTTTTATTAACGTTGTACTAGAAGCAACCCGAGAACTATTGGCTACAAGCCTCGGTCAAGTGACGAAGATGACATCTGAGCTGCCTCCCCACTCGATGACAGATTTAACGTCCATCATCTTTACAGATTTAACGTGCATAGGTCTCGGATACATGATGGATCTTTAGTGATATCGAGGCTCCTACCTCTGACTCGACGAAAAATAAAATCCAAAAAAACCCTTTGAGATATCAAGATTTCTTCAAGAGATCATAATTGTTCAAATATGGAGGAATCAACAGAGATTAAGGATTCATGAAATTACTTTAAATGCATACTTTAGGTAAAAAATATTTCTATTCAGATATAAAAAGCAGAAAATATTTGTGATTGATTTTACAAATACATAAAGCTAGTGAAATTCTGATTTTGGAGAGACTATGTTGATCTTCTGTGAAATAGAAACATTCAACACAAAAAGAAAATTCATTTTTCTTAAAAAACATCGTTGTACTCAGGAGTTAAACGAGGGCTATTAGCGATTGACTTTGTTCCTTTGAAACGTGGTCAAGTGACATGGCATCATTGCATCGACATCTGACATGGCATCTTCCTCTCAAAGCTACTTACTATCCATCATTGGAAGGGGACTTCCAGCCAGATTCAACGTGCATCAGCCCCTCTACACGGCGTGACTAAGGTGGCATCAAAACCCACGACTCGCTGACAAAAACACCAGCCAAATGTACGTACATGACCATGATCACTTGTCAAATACGGATACAAATTCTCATCAAAGAAGAAGTAATAAGGAAACTACAAGAATTCAATTTTGAATAGGAGTTTCCATCATCATAATCACCACCGCTCTTTTATAACTTCAGAATCACTTGAAACTTGTAAAAAGAACTTTGGAGAATAGTTTGGAGAATGCATTTTTGGAGGAATAAAATTAAAATTTAATTTTATTATGATAATGATTGAACTAATAATTATTATGTATGCATGAATTATTTATGTAATTTTATCATTACATTCAATGACTAACGTTCCGCGTATGAAAGAAATTTGAAAAAAGTGTAAGGGAAATTTTTTCTCAATATATCATAACTGTTACGCGGTACAGAAACATAAATATAATTTTTTAAATCAGCTCTTTAAGTCTTACTTATGTTTTGTAATTGTATATAACTTCCGAGACAAAGTTAAATTTCCTTGCTTAGCTTTATTACATTCCAGCTTCAAGTTTTCAATTCACTTCATTTTAAACATAAAAATGAAATGAAACTTAGGAAAATATATATATTCCAACAGTTGTATTTTAATCTTAAGTGAAAAATAAAAGCAAAATATTTTTATATTCATTTTAATCTTTAATGGCAATTTCAGTTTTTAAGGATAACCATAATATTTAACAACCCAAAAATATTTTTCCTCCAAATTCTTAATCATTATGTTTAATGACTAATTACTTAAAAATTTCTGTAATAATAATACAATGAATAGAAAATTAAGTTATTACAGTTACAGTGATGTATTACAGTGATGTTACAGTTACAGTATTAAGTTACAGTGATGAAAATTAAGTTATTTTATTTACCTCTATGAAAAATTAAAATTAAATTCCTATCCTTTTGTATTTGTGGCAAAGATCCTTAAATGCGTATGACTTAATGTTTAATGTAATAACTTCATATTTGTCTTATCGGGCCATCAGATTTCGAGATCATGAACGATTTGTAGACAAGGGTCAGATTCACTACCTAAGTAGTTCTTTCTTGGTTATGATATGATAACTTCTTACTGGATAATATGATATATATTCCTTCGTCTACAGCATCAGACTAGTTATATGCATTTCCTAAAATTTATACACAAACGTTAATCTAATGCATATAACTCAGGTTTCATTTAATGGAAGAAACTTTCAATTCAAATAACATCACTTAGAGGACACAAAAGAGTTAGTTGAAGGGGGAAACAGTGCAGTACCTAAGAATGGGAGTAAGAAAAGGGCTCTAATCTACAGGTCTGATGTAAACATAGTACCGAAAGCGTGTAATATTTAAAGTTTCTGGAGGAATAAAAATAAAGGAATAGTTGAGGCAAAACCTTTATTCTTAGTTTCTACAATTAATGTAACTAAAGTTTGCTATTCCATGAAACTCTTAAAGGAAATTCGAACAAAATACTCTACACTTTCTAAAGAATAATAATAAATTCTTACATTATTTCAAAGCCTCTTAAGTACATTTTCTTTCCTTTTGAATTCTGAACATATTTCTCTGAAGTTTATTGGGAATTATCACAACTTTTCCTTTTTAATTATTTCTGTTGAGAAACAAAGAAGTCATTAAGAAGGGGATTGTCTGATTTTATATTTTCGCATGAGGAGTCAATTTAGTTCTAATTGTATTCTGAATTTTGACTCAACGACAAAACTAAGATAAAATAAACCCTAGAAATTAAACCTTAAACTTAAGATGTAATTTCTTCTTCTTTTGATACGCTTAAGTTTTCAGAACCTCAGTTTGTTTTCTTCACTTACCACGTTTGCTTTTCCTATTGGTAGCATAACGAACACACTGAAAATTTAAATTTGCTTGCATATTTCTCTCTAAATTGAAATAATCCGTCTACAGTATGAAAATAACAAAGATAACTTCTTGAAGGTTACTTATGGTAATCGAGGTGATAAATTTATACAAAATTTGGATTCTTAAATTTTTGCTTTTAAAGTATAAAGAGCTCTTCACTGAATAGACGAATGGATTATTTATGTGGATTTCTTAAACAGAAGATCTAATATTGAATTTTAATTGACAAACGTGCTACGCAAAGAAAAACAATTGTACTTTCATTTCTCTCAAAATGTGATTTTATGATTATGATACAATTTCCTAAAATTCTAATCTATCCATATTTCTTATAATTTCTACGCTATGAAATGGGATTATTTTCTATGAAGAGATCATAATTATCTGTATAAAACATTCACAAATGTTACGTATAGCCTTATATTTGTATAAATAATAGGAAAAATTTGAATCATATTTTTCTGAAAAAATTAATTTTTATTCAATTAAGTCTTAGAAATTATAATTATGTTCAGTTTAAATAAAGTTATGTCTAAAATGTTCCAAACAATTATATTCCTACTTGCAGTAGATGTTATGCACTGCGTACATAAGATAAGTATGTGATTTACGAAAGTGAATGAAGCTCTGGATTATTAATTACTGAAACAAAATTACTCTTACTTATTAATGTGTTTTTCTCGGTACAAGGTGTTTGGACCTGTTTTGTGTTCAATATCTGTTTGGACCTATTTTGGGTACAATATCTATTGTTTGTATTTTTGTGTGTAGTCAATGTCTTTATTTCATTAGTACTTTTGTGAAGTCTTTGGTTTATATGTATGTATTTGGTTTATGTATGTGGTGCTATTCCCACGCCATCAACTCAGAATATATCTGTTGTGTAATGGCAACATCCTTATTTTTTGGAACGAAGAACTGGGTTTGGCGAGAGATGCCATCAGTGTATTAGTGTTATTGTACTAGCTCGCCGCACAAGTATAGCTGCTGGCAGTCGTTAAAATAAATTTATAGTTTGTTAAAAAGTTTGTCATCTTTTTACACACGACTACATGTAAAACTTTTACTTTCTTCGTTTTCTTTCCTTTTAAAAACAAAAAAAGAGTGACATGACATTCATAGTTTTTAATTTTAACAAAGTAATGATTATTTAAGCGTGACATAAAATAAACAAGTTTCTTCCTTGTCGAAGTAAGCCTAAAGTTAGTTAAAATCATCCTAACTTATAAAACCTTAATTATTTTTTTTCAGTCTCATATTCTAATATAGAAGTGTTTACATATTGGGTTTTGTTAGCCAGTAACTGTTCTTCAACTTGAGAAACAGAAAGGTAAAAACATACATGTCCTAAATGCATCTTCAGGCATGGTAAAATTTGAATATAAGGAGCAGTCTCAGAAATATTAAATTTATTTTTTTGGTTCTTTTATATCTTGTATCCCCCCCTTTTAATGTATACGAATTCAAGAAATACAGTCAGATCCCGTTAATGCGCTCTAGTCGGGGTACTATTTACGTAACCACGGGTTAAGTGTACAAGGAATTATAGTGTAAATATGAAATGAACTATAATATAAGAACCAATATTGTTATCAAATTTCGGCGTAAATAACATTTGCGTTAAATTACAGAGTGACTGAGGAATTCATAAAACAAATTTATGCTTATGTATTTGTTTTATATTATGTTAGTAATTAGCTTTTACAAAAATATTTAATTAACACATCAATCAATAACTCCCGAGACTAACCCAGAGATGGCGCTCGTAGTAAACCAGTAACCAGATCTTTCTAGAGTACTAACCTTTGCTTGAAACGTGTCAAAATTTTAAGTCGATCGGACCAGAAACAGCTGAGTTATCGAGGTTGGAGTAAAGTCGTTTTGTAGTTTGTTTAAAAAATGGAAAAAACCGAGTTTCGTGTTCTGATAAAACATTGTTTTTTAATGGGTAAAAACACCGTACAAGCGAAACAATAGATTGAAAAATGTAACCCGGACTCTTGTCCATTAAAAAAAACGATTTGTCGGTGGTTAGCTGAGTTTAAACGTGGTCGTACCGACACAAATGACGCGGAACGCTCGGGTAGACCTGTGGAAGCCGTTACACCGGAAAATGTGAGTGAAGTGACAAAAATTATAATGAAAGATCGTAAAGTGAAGCTCCGTGAGATTGCTGAGATGACACAGATATCATATGGAAGTGTATTTACTGAAAAAGGTTTTTTGAAGTGAAGTGAAAAAGGTTTTTTCCAAGTGGGTGCCGCGATTGCTTTCGATGGAACAAAAACAGCAACGAGTCGATGATTCAGAAAGCTGTTTATCGCTATTTACTCGCAACAAAAAAGATTTCTTGCAAAAAAAAAAAAA
>BMAW01087911.1:21512-36977 GCA_019974015.1 Nephila pilipes
AAAAAAAAAAAAAAAAGATTTGGAAAAGCGTTGGAACGATTGTATCACCCTAAAAGGTGATTAACAAAAGGTGTTATGTTGATGAATAAAAAAAAAATTTGCAAAAAAAATGTTGTTTTCAATGTTAGACTCGGGAGTTATTGATCGATGTGTTAAATAACACTTTATTTATTTAAAGACAATTGAGTTTATTACTTGATCAATCAATATTTTTAAAGTATTGTTATTTACTGGCCTTTTACTTGTCCTCAATCTCTTGCATGGAAGATATTATGTGCTGAGCACTCTTATATGAGATTCATATGCTAGAAAAGATCTTAGTAATTCCTAAAATTTAAAGATACAAAATGATTGAAAGAAGAGCTAATAACACTGACCGCGATATCTTAGAAATAAAATTTTATGAAAACAAATGTTATCGAAGCAGAGCATTCCATTTTTTAAGAAATGATGATTCATATATCTAAAATAGGAAACAAATATATTGATTCCGGTTCTCAACAAGAAATCGTGATATGTGATATCACTCGAACAAAAGATTATTCCAAATTTCGTAGGAAAAAAAATGAATTATGAAGTCTCAATGTCTGGGAGTGATATCACGAGCAACTTCTTATCCAGAGAACCATAATAAAACTGTGCGTCATTCAGTCGTGTCCGAATGGGGTCTGACTGTATCCTACATGATTTAGCGCGAAAATGGCTGCTTCTTAAAATTAATTAATTCTTCAATTATATATTTTTTTCTTTTCAGTAATGTATCTCGGATATTATTTTTTTTTCTCATAAACTAAGTGCTTACATTTTTCACAATTACAAATTTGTTTTTCCCTCTTAAGTCCATCTTTATGCATTTGCAATGCTCACTTCTGAGAAATAATTTATTCCAGCTACATCCTACATTCAAATTTGATGATAGTCCTCATCACACCTATATAGCTGTCATTACTAATAACTTAATAATGAGAAACTAGTGCAAGCATTCTTTTACTGCCTTCATAAATGATTGCTTTCGTTTCAGTTTTAGAGCCTATCCTTGGGAATAAATGCATTATAGAATATAATAAATTTCGATTTCTAAAATTTCTTAATCTTCTAATGTATCTGTTTGACATGTTTTTAGAGGTTGCTATTTTACGTTTTAATTAGTATTATCAAAATACTACTAAAAATTTTATATTACTTGAAGTTTTAAAAACTTTTACAGCAGTTCATTATTTCCTATAAAACTAAAAGCGTAAGAAACAATTCATAAAAAAAATCGTTTGCTTCAATTTTAATTACAGTTAGTTTAAATATATTCAATTTAATACTTTAACATTTGCTTTAATTTTAATTATATTAAACTGATATAATATTCAATTAATTAATTAATTATTAGCTTCAATGTTAATTACATTTAACACAAATATATTAAATTTAATAATTTATCGTTTTCTTTAATTTTAATATCGGAAAAGTTTACTATTATCAATTTCTCGATATTTCATTGTCTTATATTTAATTGAATAATTTGATATTATAAAAAATATGTCACCTTAGGTGATTTTTGTAAACCTGGTCTTTGCAAAACTTAGCATATAACAGTTCATTTTTGTTTTCTATCTGGGTGAAAAAGAACAGAGAAGTATTCACTAAATGTGTGAATTATTGTTTGAAGTGAGTCATTAAATACTTCAAAAGGGTACGAATTGTGTGGCAGATAATAGTTTCCACAGTGAACCTGGAAGCCAAATAGCATTATATATATATATATATAATCGTGTTATTATAAATTATATGTATATAAGGATTCGAAATATAGATGCTGTACAATATATAATATATATGTTTGGATGATATACAAGTGCTAACTAGCAGGTGATTTCAATTAAAAATCCTCATATTTAATTCAATTGCATTTTGATTGATTATACTTCAGATCATATTTCTATTTGCTCTTGATGATGTGATAAAATAAAATAATGCTTAATACCCTCAGAATTAATTACTGTATTAACTTCAAATATAACTATATTTGAATGTGATTCTTATATGACACGACAAAGAATTCTATCGGTTAAAAACAAATTTCTGAAAAACGAATAATATTAATGGAATCAAAGTTTGAATTTGACATTAACTATTTCATTTGGGAAATTAATGTGCCTCTATGAACCTCCAGATCAAATTATAACTTGAAAATTAATTCTTTGTGAATCATTAGTTTACTGATTGCCTTTATTTTGTGTGTTTTTTAAAAGAAATGGATCTTTTTAAGTTATTGAACCTCTGTAGCATCCATTAAAGGACTTTTATTTGTAAGATTTTGAATAGAAATTTTCTTTTTCTTTGCTAAATTATTTAAGTTGATGTTCCTATCACTGGACTGTGTCTGACATTTGAAAACTGTGATGCCTATTGAGATCTATGCGGGAAGCGAAATGTATTTCAAACTATCTTTAAAAATTTTACAGATATTTCAAAGAATCTTTAAAACATTAACGTTGCCATGAGATGAAAACCGCAGCAACTTTGAATTAAAAAGTCAAAATCAATAAGTGTACGAAACTATAAATGCTCATCCGTAAATTTAGATATTTAATAATGTTTCATGTTTCAGAAAGCAGGAAGTTAGAAAGGATAGTAAATTTTAAAACTAGAATACAATTCCGAATGCAGTTTGGTTGTCTGTTTACTATTTATGGCACTGAATGTTTCTCTCCCCATGGGATATATTGTGCCAAACACAAGGTGAAGACGTTAGAATTCTTTAAAATAAAATCAGTATAAAAAAATCAAACTCAAAAATCAAATGAGTTAAAATTCAAACTCAGTATAAAACATATTATAAAAAGTAGTGTTCAGAGCAATCAACTGTGTGTAATAAAAACAGCGATATAATAAAAATTAAAATAATTATAGTTGGAGATTTTAATTGAAAACCATATTTAAAAATTCATACATATCTTAAAATGCCTTCATACATATCTAAAAATTCATACATATCTTAAATGAATTGACATATCTTAAAATGCCTTTCTAGATAATAGCATTGACAAGAGTTGAAGCCGTAATAAACGTGAAGAATACCTATGGTCCAAAATGGGCTAGACAAAATTTAGAACTCCACTGGCCATTTACCTACTTCTAGGGTATATAGGGAGCAATTAAAATGACATGACCTCCGATTCGATCTGACAGGCGAACAATGAAGTTCAGGAATTATCGCCGTCATATGACTCCCACTTCTTCTATTTATTTCGTTGTAATTATTAGTTATTTAGTTAGATGAGAAGAGTAAGAATTAAATTGTAATGTGTATAAAGAAATCCTATAATCAGCGTCGATGGACTGAAATTATCTGGTTCTAATGTATACCTTAATGTGTGTAACTGTAATTCAGAATTGCTAACACAATTAATTACATTAGAGCAATGTTTTCAATGTTACAAGCTAGTATAAGTTAGATTAAATAAGGAAACAAAGTTAATTTAAAAAAGAATAAGTGTAGAAATATTTATTCGCATTATTTTTCAATCGTGGTGAAAAACATGTATGTGGGGAGTAAGGTACCAGCTAAAGGATGCTTTTGTCATATTACCGTTTCAAAATAACGAGACATATTGTCAATATTTAGTGCACTATTAAATCAGACAGAAGTACATAAGGAATCGGAAGTGTTCAGTGAATAAACAAAAGAAATTTTTAACTTTATGAATATATTACGGATTTGATATGCTTTATAATAAAATAAAATAAAAATGTTCTTGATTTTTAAGAACTGTTTTAAACTTTGAATTAAATAATACAGAAAATAATATCCCGATATACAAAAAAAATTAGTACTTACTTTTTCTTAGTAAATAAAATGAAACAAAGATATTTGAAAAATAACCATATGTTTTGAGACAATTGTAAGCACTCTTTATCCCGACTTACCATTAACTCTCCCCACCTCTATATGTGGTTCCTAGACAGGAAGACACATCTTTAATTAAAGTGCCCTCGAAAATTCATCTCTTTAAATTTTTTCAAACATTTACAATTCTTTAATGTAAAGCTGAAATTTTACTGTTTTGTTTCCTACTTCTCGGCAAAAGTAGGATTCAATCAAAAGCCAGATCACAAAGTCTATTATGATAGGAGATCAGAAACCAGCCGGGCAAAGCACTCCAAAATACTTCATCCCATTATTCAAGCATTCTTTTATAGGTCCTCATCCATATTAAGAAAAAGCAAGGTTACAAACTTTGATTAACGATGTATAATTTTCTTATAGGAGTAATAATCATTACAATATAATTGAGCATTCAAAACAGTTATTAATTTAGTTTGGTGCTTAAAGAATTTGTCATTAATTAAATGATTTTACTTCAATTATTCTCTTCTAGTTAAATAACTCGTTACACAGACCTAGACATATTAAATAGGAATAAAAATGTACAAATAACTTTCAATTAAATCCTCCTAAACATAAGAGGATATCAATAAATGAAAAATGACATAAATTTAAAAAAAATAGTAGACTGGTGAGGTATTATAATTCTGAGCCTGTAAAAAACAATTATTTTACTGAAATCCCATTACTTAAATTCTATTGATTTTAAAAATGGTTATCCTCTACAACTACAATTCACCACCAAAAAATATTCTTCAAGCCTTTTCATTTTAGAAATGGTAACTTAATTATTTAAAAATCATTTAATTCGATTCTATCAATTACTGCTTTCCCATATTAAAAAAAAAGTTTTGTAAATTGCGGACTAGTCTCAAGTTCTAATTAAGAGACAAAATTGTGTATTTGTTAATAAAACATGTCTTTTAGTAAGAGCTGCTCGTAACGTTAATTAACAGATAGTCGTTAAATATGAAATGCAATAGAATATAAAATATTAAAAATGGTTGGTTTTGCTAGAAAGTAATTGGGATAAAATTATAAAGATTTATAGAGTCTTAAGATCCTTAAACTTCAATGGTTAAAATTTTTTGAAAAATTTATGTGGTAGAACCTAATCATTTTGGAATATTTGGGTGCCAAAAGTTTAGTGATACTTTTAAAACTTCCAGAGTTTTATAGATAATAACGTTTATTTAAATAGTTTTTATTATTTTTCAACTTTAATGGTATTTTTCTCAAAACGAAAGATTCGTTCATTCATTAACTTCATTATTCTCAAAAATTGAGGGTGAGATATCTTAAACTGTTCATATCTTTTTTGGAAAAGCGTTTCTTTGGCTTAAACATCTATATGTAGTAAAATGATTTACAGAAAATTTCTTATAGAAATATTAATTACATATGTTCCTAAAATTTTATAATTATCTGAATAGTTCTTTTTTGAAAAAATTTTTGCTTTTATAGTTTTAAAAACTACGCATAATTTAAAAACTAAATATTTTTCTACTAAATATTTTTTTGTTCATTTTGATCAGTGTTGTACTCAGAATCCTACTCTCAGTGATAAGTATGTATACATTTATAACTTGTTAAGAGTTTTAAGAAATCATATAAAAATATAACTAATGTAAATATATTTGAATATAATATTGTTACGAACACATGAGTTGATGCTTCCCAGCAATGGTTCTCTTATAAAGGAAAAGATACATTCACAGAGATGTCATCAATTACCAAATGGAAGTTAAAGTAATGACCCCATTCACCTTGGCATCGGATATGGTGAGAATTTGGTGATTTGGAAAGAAGCTTGGAGAACTTGATGGCAAAGGGAAAGTACCCGAATGTCATGGAACGAATGTCATCCCAACCGGAACAAGTGTAAATACGCCGAGAATCTGTTAGAGAGGAATGAGTTATTCCTGTCTCTGTTGAAGTGATCGATTGGGAAATCGATTTGAGGCTGTCGGCACTAGGTAGTGAAGCGAGTCGGGTGAATTTGCGGCGAAGCATAGAGCGTTTGCCGGAAATGAGTCTGTTTATGAAGTCTGCCTTTCAAGTGCAAATTAAGGCTGTGGAAGTTCGTCCAAACTAGCAACCTGATGAGCTGAACGTTGTTGTTATAAATGTGAATGTCCTTAAACGTGCCACTCTATTCCTGCATCTGTTTCACTAATCTGTACAAGTCTATGTTTTTCTGTTTGTGCTGTTATTTTCCAAGCTCTACTACTTGTGCGTCATCCTGAAGATTGTGAATAAAGCTTCATTTGTCGTTATCCTCAATGTCGGATTTGATTTCACAAACCTACATTCAGGAAAGTTTTGTCACAATATGGTAAAAATGTCTAGAATCTGTATTGTATCATTGGTAAATTACACTGTTTTTTTTTTTAAAAAAAAAATATTCTTGTTTACGTACAGGCATAATAGTTACAAATCCTGAGGAAATTCAATTTCCCATTATAGCATTCTCTGTCAGGCCGAATTCGAATGAATGTCGTTTTGGAAAGACACGAGTGAAGTTAGGTGTCAACATGGTAGTTAAAGATACCAGAGATGTGAACCATTTCTGAGAAGACATTTCTCTTTCATGATACCTCTCTCTATGTTATAATTAACAAACTACTTAAATGCAAACCTTTTCTGAAGACATTACGAAGCCTAGTGGTCCTGGATGCGAACTTACGGCTAGAGTCATATCCAGTCGTGGGTTCGAGTCCTGATGTCACTTAAGTTCTGCCTTTGTAACGGAACTAATTGCACTAAATCTGTTGAAGCTTCAAGTCCCTCCATTGTTGTGATATGGAAGTTTGTAAAGATGAGTGTCAGTTCAGATATGATCCATGTTACATGACATAGGTCAGAAATTACGAGGTCCGTGTCCAACAGCCCCCGAATCGCTTCTTAATGTGATGTTAAAAACAATCACTCAAAAACCATCAACTCTTATTCTTTTACATAGATAGAGATGTTAAGTGATTTTGACTGATGAAAATTCATCTTTTTTAACGCAGTGTGTGTTTGTGAGTTTTCATACATGTCTGAATTCTACTAATTGACTTCGTCATGTATGGCGTATCGGCGGTAGTCTAGTAGTCAGGGTGGTAGGTTCCGAACCAGTGCGGTTTCCATCGATTCGTGGATATGAGCTCTGACATCACTAAAAAACAAAGATGTAGTGGGGCTAATGCAAGTTAAATCTGATCGAAATCTAAAGTCTTCCCGTTAGCAGGGAGTGGAAGATTGCCGAGGGAGGTGCCAGCACAGGTGTCGTCCTCATCACTTCACCTAGATTCATAATTATAAGGTCCATCATCAATAACCCTCATGTTCCTTTTCTCCTTCAAACACAATCACTACTTTATAGAGTCTAATAATATCTTATTAATTTTAAAAAAAAATTAACTTAAAATTAAACGAATGAAAATATTTTGTATGACTATCAACTAGTGAATAATTATTAAGTGCTCTTTGATCACCATAGGGGTATTCAATATACTGCTGTTCTCTTTCTCTATTGCTGCATGAGATATAGTACTGCAAAAATGTAAGCAAGATCGTTTCATGCAAACTTGACGAATTATCCTGATTACAGTACCTAAATGAAATTGCATAAACTAAAGCTCATCATAGGGTCAAGTAAAGAACTTGAGAAACAGATATAGATTGCAGTACGATGGGTTGTATCAATCACAAAAAACATTCATTCAATTTATACAAAAGCTACGCACAATATTTGAAAAACGCTTGAAGTTTTTCTAGAGTACTTTTTCAGACATGTTAAAATTTCATAATGAATTTTGTTTTCTCTAATTTTCTAAGAATATATACACATGATATAAACAATTTTTATTTTTTATTTAGACCTGTTTCATAAGACTAGCATTTAATTTCAAGAGTTGCATAATGCTACAAGAAATATAATACTAATCTAAACTTAGTACCCACATTTAGTAGCATACGACGAATCTGCATTAGAAGACAGAGAGAGAAAGGGATTGATAGTGGGCTATACCACAAGGACTAAATCTGAGTGGACCAAACATTTTTATAAAATATAACAACACACATTAAGGTAAGAAGATAGATAAAATAAACTGACTGATTAAAAATAGTATAAAATTTATAAGTTTAAATTCTTAAATTTGACACATATAGCCAATGTTTATATATATATATATATATATATATATGTATATGTATATATATATTTCGTTGCTAGTTTTCCCTACCATATTAGACGTTTAAAGTAGATACATGTAAAAACTGGGATGACAATGAAAAAACACAGTTACTTAAAAAATATGATGAACAATGCATGTGACCCGACAGGAAGGAGACTGTAGAACACTTTCGCCAAACAAAAGATGTGTGTGGTGAAGGTAAATATATCCACTTGCGAAGGCGAATCAATTTGACAATCGTTCTTCGCGTATCAGATCATGCTCCAATTATGGACTTCACTGAGTTTAACATGTGAGTTGGACGACTCCACATTTTCTGCCGGTTTTCTTTTTCCATGGAAAACGGTATATTTAAACGATATGTTTGTTGTCAACGATATATTTGTTGTCAACGATACATTTGTTGTCAGAAGGAGAAACTGCTACCTTCAAGGATTTATAACTTATCGTGAAGCATGGTTAATCTATTTATTTTCTAAAATACTTACTACATAGCTAGATATTCAAAAGAATAGTATGCAAAGAGAATATAAGGATGAGAAAGATGGATACTAAACGAACCAATTTATTTTTATTAAATAATATCTTATTGTTCAGAATTATTCACTACAAGCAAAAGCTTTTTGTAAAGATAATGTTCAATGTTTTCAAACTAAGTGATAATAAAAATAAGAAATCTATAAAGATACAAACATATTGGAGACAATAAGACTTACATTGTTCTAATTCTTTATTTTCTCTTTTATTTCACATATTAAGTAATGTATATGTCTTTTTATAAATTTTCTGTATTTAGTGATTTTTCAGTCACTTAATTCTTATTTTAAGTCTTGTATGTAATATATTGAAGTTCAAATTTCAAGTATTTTTTCCATACACTAATAATAGTTAATAGAATATTAAAATAAAGGCAAGCTTTATTCTAAACACTTATAAAATAACATTTTTACTAATTATTTTTGATTAATATTGCCTTCAAGTATTAGTTTACATAAAGTGATTTATATATTTAAGAGGTAACTTATTTTTCAGTTTTCTGTACAGCGAATGAAAATCGATTTTGTTAAAATAAGATCCTAATACGATTTAAATATCACATGTACCAGAACGAAGCCCATATGCAAATAAAATTTATTAAATGATCGAGCATTCTAGTAAAAATAATTTATTCATGGATAGGACGAAAAATGAAAATTTCTAAGCAAATAGAACTAAATTCACATAAAAGTAATTAAGTAAAATTTAAAAACTCAAAATTGTACTTTATATACTGACAAAGGAAGGAATGTAGTGGAAATTTTACATATAATCACACTCACAGATTTATGTCATTGCTAAGAAATCTCGGATTTTCTGTTTCTTGATGATTACTATGATAATTAATTGGCAAATACTTACAACAAAAATGAAATAACGTAATAAATTATTTCTTCAACTGTATTACATAGAGCGAAAGTTCATTTCTAGAAAATTATTTCATTCGAATAAAGCGAATAAGTTATTATATAGCAATAAGCAAAGAAAGCTAAGCTAATCATATTACAAATTCCCATCCAATGCATTAGCTGTTTCGTAAAATTTGCATTTAGCGTGCAATGAATTCACGAGCTTACAGGGAATTTGATTAATTCTAGGTAAATAATTAAAAATTAATTTAATGCCCTCTCTAAGATTGGAAAAATATAAGCAGTTATATTTCCTGTATCAAAATTTTAGAAAACTTAATAAGATAACAATGATACCTTAAAATGTTTCAGATTTTCCAATCTTCTTTTCTGCATAAATTTTGATACGTTTATGTTACACAAACTATATTTAAAAGGAACTTTAATTACTATTTCTTTTAGTTATAAGAGTATCGTGGAAACAAAGTGGAACTTCCGGCAGATAAGATATGTAGGTATAATATTCTGTAAATATGTAGGAATAATATTCTGTAGATATGTAGGAATAATATTCTGTAGATTTATAGGATAAAATTCTGATTCTATCTTTAAATAATATATTAAAAAAATTTCATAGATAATAATATAATTATTATCTATGAAAAAAAACATTAAAAATAATTCCTATCAATATTTGAATGAAAAAATAATTCTTATAATTATTTAAAAGTAATTCAAACCTCAACATAGTTACAACATTTATAATGTCACTAAACGTAACGCATTCAGCAAAGAAATCTATGTTACGAACATTTTTCTTTTTTTTTTCACTTGTGTTAACATGGTGTTGTTTTCAGCACATAGCAATAAAAAAATATGTGGACATAAAATAATTGGAGAAGGTATAAGGTTTAAAAGATACACATTATAATGCATTTGTCTTACAATAATTACATTAATTTCCTTTCGGTACACTTACATTGCTAAGATTTATTTATTTTAATGTTTTATCGTGCGTTTTTATTTTAATATTTAAACAGTATATTATTGTTTACTTTAGTAATTTAAAGTAAGAGCAAATGAAAATTACTTTAGTAATTTTCATTTGCTCTTACTTTAATATTTAATTTAATAATTGATTCTATAGCAGAATCGTCCGTTTTATTTTTTTGCTGCAAACATTGGCAAAGTTTTTGTACTTTAGAATGATTTGCTTGGGAAATTAAAACCGCATTAGAAATTTGAAGAGGATATTTTCTGTCCTTGATAGTAGTTACTTCTGAGAAGCCTGGGGCTGGGTATAACGCTTATTTTACACTAAATAATATTCATTTAGAATAATTCTACTTTTTAGAGGGATTAACAGAACACAAAGATAAACACATGATGAAATAAAATCAACAAAGCAAATCATTTTTTTTTTCATTTTAGGGAAATTATAATTAAGATTGCAAAAGAGCATTTTTTGTTAGTTTTAACGGCATTGTTACTATAATATTTTTTTCCAATTGTATTCAGACACTATCAGAAATTTCAAGATACCATTATAATATGTCAAATGAATTTTATCGAACAAATCGATTGTTTAAAAATAGTAATAATATGAATATGCTAAGATATAAGAATGCCCTTTTATATTTTATCACAACTGAATAAACTGTATTTCATATGATTAAAATAATAGTTACTTTGTTACTCTCATTGCTCATGCTTGAATTTAAGCTCTTAAAATATCGACATAGTACTGGAAAAGTATGGTTATTAGGTTTCTTTCGATTATCGATAGTAAAAATTGATCGTACTGTATGTGACTTGGTACTATATAGAATATCTGTCATTTTGATAGATTTAACCTAATTCTCAATATACTGGTGTTACTTTGAATGCCATTTACTGTATTGATGTTATTGAAAATAATACACCTTCTTAATATGAAATTGTACGATAGTGTTTTACTTATTGACAGAACTGTCCACAGTACTGCATACCGATTCTCGTATTTGAAGTTGCTAGTACATCATCAATCTTGTTTAATTTCACGAAGATGTGGAAGCTTTCTATAATACACTCTCCTAGAAGGCTTATCCATCAGTTCGAGCATTTAGGTTTTCGAAAACATGAATTTAATCTTTATCTTTAATATATTGCAATAACTTTCTATACGATGAGGTATCGTACGGTCTTACTGCTAAGAAATATCCGAGATATCAGGATAAAATTTCTTCTGCGCATTAATTTACCCTTATGTACATAATGTTGTAAATTTCAGCTATTTATGTTGTTTGATTTCATTTCAGGAAGCCGTGGATTGATGTAACATGCAAATGTGGAAAAAGATAAATTTCAATTTATTGAGTTCTGCAGTGACGGACTTCGAAATGTCAAGGAACGTTGGATGTATATAACTCTGGATGGTAATTGTTTCGAGAAGTAATAAGAATAATAAATGAAAATTAAATTTCAATACATCTCGATTATTTTTGGTGATAGTTAAGATTTAATTATACCTGGGTATAATAATTAAAACTTTATGATATTAAGGATTACTTAAATATATTGCTTACCTAAACCAAACATATAAACTTTAATAATTGTGATTTGAAACTTTATATACATAAAAATAAATTAATATGGAAAATACAGTTTTTTTTTCAAACGTCTTGGATATTTCTCAGTAATAATTAAACATTTACGATACATCTTCGTATGCATAATTTTAATTCTAAAATCGATAACAGTTTTACCTATCAATAGTTGCATTGTATCTTGATAAATGATATTATCCGATGTATTTATCTTCGTACATGTTTAAAAAAGTTGCGTTTTGACTGTATTGGCGTATTGGACTCAATTAAACTTGTGTTTATTCTACATAAGTCACAACACATATTTTTCCTATCGCATCATTCTATTTACTTTTGCGTTAAAATAGATATCAGGTTTTATTTAATTTTTTATAGATCTCTTTCCCTCCCCCATTGATTTTCTTGCTCCCTTTCTCCCTAAATATCACATAGCATGTTTCCATAAGCGGTATTACGTACCTAAAAACCTCGAAAAATATTATAACTTTTATTCCTGAATTTTATCTGCTTTACAACCATTATTCGTAATACATTATTTCAATGACTAACAAAATTTGCTTTACTTATTTACATACCCTTTTTTGTTAAGAAAAGTGAATCATACCAGACATATTAGCATTTGTCGATCATTCTTTGGGCAATATCCTTCGCAAATTTCTATTTCGGATGTGTTCTGGTATTAACCGGAATTTTTATCTATTGCCACTGCCTGTTTTTTCTATATTGTTGATGAGATATTTCTTTCTTCAAGATTTATCCCCTTTACTTCCAACATATCACATGCGATACGCTCGCATTTCCTCCCATGTGCCCAGCGTGTCACATGTGATACGTTCCGAGAGTATCTGCTACAGACCAACGAATCTATACAGATACGTTAGATGAGAACGTTTTATTTGAATTTTTTAGTGCTTCTAGATGGTGTTACAATACCGTAAAACCTATATAGATAGGATATTTCAAAGATTGACCTTGATGGTTTGGGCTTGGATTTCACTTCAGGTTGTCAGGAAGGGGGGGGGGAATTGTTTATATAAAGCATATGTTGCGGCATAGCACTTAAAGTATGATGAAATTATTTGATGGGTTCGTTTGTGCTTTTGGTTTGCTTATATTTCTTTCTTGCTTGTCAGAAATAGCTTTGCTTATAAATGTTTATGAGAAGTAGAGTCTTTATTTGTAGATGTTGCTCATTTCATTCCATCGGGTTTTTTCGTATAGCGACAGTCATAGCGAAAATAAAGTATTTAACAGAGAAACAAGACTCGTCTGACAGTGATATAAGTGAAAATTCTGATAAATCTGCACTGCTTAATGATTTAGATGATGAGCCTGGAACATCAAATAATGATACATATGAAAAAAGCAGAAAATACTCGTTTGAATGTAAGACGTGACTTTGGAGTATACATTTAAGAATGTTTTGTAATATACCGCACAACTAAATAATATTGATTTTTTTATATCTTAATATTCCATGTAATTGTATATCATAATACCATGCAATTTATGTACTAAATGAAGTATATATTGTATTTTATTAAAAAGATATGATTTTATGTAATTTTTTGTATAAAATGTATAATTTTCATTACATTTTTTTTCTTTCTTATGTATTAATTTTAATGCATTTTAAGTAACATATATAAAAATCAAAATATTCTAATGAATAGCCGATTTTAGAAGAATTTTTTTTTTTTACGAATTTGGTTTAATATCTAAAAATGCCTAGGCACCGTTTGGCACTCAGCGGGGAAAAGCCGTGGGCCTCGAGAAGCACTTCGTTTTTCTCCCTTCGGTAGTGAAAGGGTTAGTCAGTTTTTTCCCAAGTACTTTATGAAATTGTGAATACTCTGTTATAACAAAAACAAATTACTATAAACACTTTACTATTATTTTCCATGCCAAATATTTGACGGGGAAGAATTTTAATGATTCAATACCATAAAAACAAAGAAATACAATAAACTGAGATATTTAGAAGAAATTGTAGTGACTTTATCATTTATTCGTATATTGTTGAAATCTGTATAGATTACCATGGCCATGTATCATTTTAAATTTGAGAATTTTTTTAAGTATTGAAATTCTATTGAATTTTTAATTAAACATGATTGTTTCTCAATTAATAATGTTATTTTATTCTTTTACAAAAATAACCTTTTGAAGTAGAAGTTTTTACCCCCCTGTCGAATCATTTTGGGTTTTCTTTTCAGTTATAAAGTTATATATACATCAGTTATAAACATACACACTCATATATATATATATATATATATATATATATATATATATACCTACAGTGGCGTACCCAGGGGACGTAAAGGGAATGTATTCTTCTTCCAATAATTTACCTCAAAACTGATGTATTTTAGGATGATTAATATTTTAATATTTTTCTAAGAACATAGGAGTTTTTTGTTCCCTCATTCTTAAATTTAATTTTCATCACAAAGAGAAAAATGGATTATCTACATTGATACCTGAGAAAAAAACAGAAAATTCTTTTACCTTGTCTGAAAGTATGCCTCTTGTTCAGGGTTTCTGGATGAAGAGAGGAGGGTATTCCAAAAAAGGGCTCCTTAAAATGCAAATAAATTCTCATGGTATCTTAATTATTTTTCTTAAATGAGCTTTACTATTTAATTTTTATAACTTGATGAAATCATATAAATACTTGAAAATTTTTAAATACGAGAAGTTTGACATAGCGTATTATGTTTGCATAAGTAAAATATGCATAAGTAAAAAATGTATGCATAAGTAAAAAATGTATGCATAAGTAAAAAAATTACTTCTTTTATGGTAATGACGATATGTAGCCCTGAAAAATATTTTTTAGGTACGCCACTGCATACATACACTGGTGGCAAAAATTAGGGATGAGATGGTGTTATCAATACAGCGTTGTGCAAAAGCTTTCCAAATCAACATAAATCATTCCATAACATCTCCAAGACGTAAAAACATGAGTAATGTAAGCAACCTTAACCAAAAAAGAAATCAAAAAGTTAAGAAGTATTTTTATTGAAAAAGAGGCATAGAGCACAATGCGAATGAAGTCCGAAACATACATGCAACAGGTGTCCATTCAGAAATATCCAGCCTTTACTAGAGGATATGATCGTCTCTGACTGCTATGTAGGTTTCACATCGCATGGCCATGCAGAGTATGGGATTGTCAATGAGTTGTTGATGCATTGCAGTTCGTTCATTTTATACTGCCAATCGGAGCTCAATAATCGTTACAGGCGGTAAGTTATGTACTGCAAAGCATCTAATGGATAAGCCACCAGACCTGCTCGTTGGGATTTAAATCATGAGACCTTATCGCCTAATCAATGCATTCAATATCCCAAATATGGAATAGCTCTTCGACAGCTACTGTGCGATGAGCTGAAACATTGTCGTCCATGAAAAGGAATAGAGAC
>BMAW01087911.1:37377-49896 GCA_019974015.1 Nephila pilipes
TTTGAGTTTTTTAATTATGTTTATTTATAACATAAGTATGCACGTATATATATATATATATATATGTATATATATATATATATATAACTTTCGCTTATCTGAATTAAAGTATATCTATACTAATAAAAACTAGTTTGTTTTGCTTATTAGTTAAAAGTAAATTTTACTTTAAAAATTAAAAATATTTTTCCAGTCTTCATCTAAATCCTCAATATATCAAAGTTCCCAGGTTTGTATTTTACGTAGCGTCAAAGGCATTAATTTAACATCTTTAAATCCCATAAAACAGCACGTTTTTTCTTTTCTACCTCCTCAGAAAGTGGAAAGTAATAACAAGAAGAATATGGCAGAATTTATTTTTGTGAAAAAAAACGCCTTCTCTTTAAATGTCTTCTAAATTTTAATTATTACTCGCCTAGTCTAAGAGCTGAGAACTCAATCGCGGGTTTAAAAACTAGCGAGTTTATACTCTATAACAAAAAAAACCCGACACACCAAGAAGGAGTTGTCCAATGGAGACAAAAAAAAAATGGCAGATAGGAAATTTATGCACAGAATAGCAAATGATTAAAATTTCAAAAAAAAATTTAATGATTTATTTCAGAGTTACATAAATTCAAATTAGCGAGCTCAATAAGGCATTGA
Source organism: Nephila pilipes (assembly GCA_019974015.1). NCBI lineage: Eukaryota > Metazoa > Arthropoda > Arachnida > Araneae > Nephilidae > Nephila > Nephila pilipes. The sequence goes on from BMAW01087911.1 coordinate 38,023, forward strand.
CCACCTCTAGCCAGGATGCAAGCTGCTACACTATGTGGCATAGAGAAATAAAGCTCCCTGATGATCTTTTGCGGTATTTGTTGACAAATTTGCACCAATTCTCGTGCTAGGTCATCAACATTTCTTGGTAGTTGCAGTCACTTTTTCATTATATTCCAGACATGCTCGATTCGAGAGAGATCTGGCAGGCCATAGAAGTGTTTGACAAGCAGTAAGATAGCTCATAGCAACACGTACCGTATTATGTGGTCTGGCATTATCTTGCTGAAAAATATGACCTGTGTTCTGCAAAAGGTACGGTAGCAAAAAAGTCTCAGAATTTCGTCGATGTACCACTGTGCTGTAAGTTTGCCTTTAATGATGACCAAAGGGGTCCGGCTATCAAAGCAAATGGCACCCCAAACTCTAACTCCTGGTTGAGTGCCTGTGTGGCATGAAATAGTGAAAGTAAAATCGGTATGCTGCCTTTGGCGTCTCCAGACTCTTCTTCAATGATCTTCAGGACACATTTGGAAGCAGGATTCGTAGCTAAAAGATATATATCCATCATTCCAACATAATAGAGCCAAGCACCTCTGTAATTTTCCTCGACAGTGTGCAATCGTGAGTGGCAAGTGGTGTAGCGTTCGGTACGAGGGTAGATTTTACGAGGTAGAGAGTGTATCGGCCGTCTGTGAATGGTCATGGTGGATGCTCGTGTGCGGGTCGCAAATCTGATGGTTGATAAAGATGAATCAGGTGCTGTGACAGCTTATCTGCCAATCAATCTGTCCTCCCGATCTGCTGCAGACCTAGGTTTTCCGCTACCCTCCTGACTCTGAAATCTGCCATTGTCCACCTATTCTTGTAGCATCTTCTGATCGCCTCATCGTTTCAACCTATATGACGAGAAATTCTCCAATTTTCCAAACTTGCCTCTTTCATTTCGCTGATACGACCTTTTTCAAACTCTGACAATTGCTCTTAATGAGCTAGAATCCTTCGACGAGGCATTTTTTCAGTCGTTGAAAGGTATCCTAAATCGCAATGCAACAGAATATTTGACTATCAGATTGAGAATCGTTTCTTTAGACACCAGCTGAATGAGCAGTTTCGATGCGTGGTAACTCCCGCTATTTATTCATTGGACACCAAAATTTAATTATTTGTATTTTCGATCCAAAGTCTTCACATTTGAATTTTTATTCCAATCGGGCAACTTCTTCTTGGAGCGTCGTTTCTTTTTTCTTATAGAATATATATATATATATATATATATATATGATGTGTTGTTTTTGTGTGTATGCGTATGTACGTGTTTGTATGCATGCATATATTCATAGCCTTCACTTAGATACAACTTTAAAATTTCAAGATTTTTTTAATTGTTTAAACATAATTTCATTTTTGAAAAATGATTATACATTTAAAATATATTTTAAACTCCATCTCGCTGTGTTGGAAATATTTAACACACTTCAGTTAGTGTCATTATTCAATTATAAATTTCCAAGAAACGTTCTAAAATTTCTCTTAAAATAATATGCTATTATAAAGAAGTATTTTTTTATAAATGAAAAAGAGCACAATGGTATATTTTTAATTTTTCAATTATACATTAAAAAATGAAAAAAAACATTATATTTAAGGCCTTCCATTTTTTGATCTTTTTTTGATATTTTAATCGTATTAAATTTTGAAGAACACTTTATACTATAAGCACGGTGTCAAAAAGTGAGTTTTTATGAAAAAGTATTCATTTTGTTTCATTTCATGTACATAATTATTTTCCAATAATTTAAAATGAGATTATTTTATCTATTGAAAGATTACGCGATAATTCTTGAAGTATTATGAAACTGAAATCATTTCTATAAATGAATTATGCAAATAGAAATATCAAGAAATTTATTTTAAGTTGTCGATTTTAGAACTCAAGTTCTATGTTCATTAAAATGAACAGAGTAGTTTAAATGTAGATATATCTTTTAGCTATATCTCCTACTGGTTTATTCTTATTGGGCTTCCCAAAATTCACTAGATCATTTTAAAATGATATGAACGCATGTATTTATTAATATTCACATTTGTAACTTTATAAAGAGAAAACAAATGACTAGGATATAAATTTCATATGGTTTTTAAAATTGTATCCTTTAAATAACCACCATTTTGTTCTTCACATTGACTCGCTCCTTCTAAGTAGTAATCCTTTATCTATCGTAATGTCCCCTTGCTTATTTCTGTTATTTCTTCACGCATGTTGCCTTGTCTTTTAATTAACCCCATATATAAATAAATATGGAACAGTTAATTCAGGTAAGTAAGGCGGCTACATGATTTCAGAATTCGCTGTGAGCAGTCGTAAAACTCTCCATATTTAATTTTTAAGTATTATGCTTTAATAATTTGAAAGGAAAATTATGAAAATAACAAAATGTAGAAATTAATTACAATTTAAAATGATATAATGACTTTTTAGATATTCTGTGCATATAAGAAGAAAAAATCACTAACATTAAAATGGATTGTATATAACTATAAAACACTATTTCTAATTGGAAAGCAGTGTTGCTTCCAATTTTAACTGATAAATATTACAAATCTGTCGAGCGAGAAATAATGCCCTTTTAAAATATTATTAATAATTTCTGTGGGTGTCTCAGCTTGAAAGGATATACATATCACTACTAAAACTTAACTAAAGAATCAGCTACTTTTAAATTAGGGCTGAGTGGCAACATCTGTTGTAGTAATTTGATTTTGGTTTGTTTCAATTTGATTCTTGAAATTTCGCTTTCTCTGTTAGTAATGCCAAGATATAGCTTCAATTTAAACTTGTTTAAGAAATAAAAAAAATGTTATTATAAAATGGATGTCATTCCTCTGGAAAACTAGTACATTTTAGTAAAAAAAGTTATTCGCAATTTGTTAAGCGATTATATTATAAACAATGAGTATGTCTGAATAATTATCATATTATAAATTTGAGAAATTTCTTCGGGGTTCAGGTACATATCACTTGTCCATTTTCACCACATATGACTATTCTTCAATAAGATCAGTTTATGGAAAAAATAAGATCTCGAGTAAGCACCTGATCTTCTTTATGATGTCTTCGAAGATCGCGAGACAAAATATATCTTTGATTTCAATATTATATTCCTACTATGAATTCTCAAAGAACTATAAACCTAAATCCCAAACCTACGTAAATACGGCGTTATTAAGCCATTTTTCTATTATTGTAAAAATAAAATGAAAATTAACAATAATTACTTGAGTATTATTTTATGATATGGTATTTATTCCCTAATAAACAGCTGCATTATTTTTAATCCGATAAGCTGGACCAAAAAAGAGAGATCACAAATCGTTTTTATCTTGTACTGGCATTTTTCAATTTCCTACTGTGACCCAATTTCAGACGGTCTAGAGGCCAGAATTGGATTTTTGGATCTTACTTACTTCTTTATAGGAACTTACTAAACTCGAACTATCATCCAAGATAAAAATAATTACCAAGGCCATATTGTAATACAAAATATACCACCTGTTTTTTTTTTTTTTGTGTACATTTACACAATCTTTCTGATATTAGAAATTAATTTCTTATAGTATTTCTTTTCTAAAACCTGGAGAAGTTGTCTGGGATGTTTTCAAAATTTCATCATAATGTGTGTTTATATGTATTAGTATTATTACTGCTACTTACTTTCCACAGCCAGGTTCCTGTTCTGAAAAACCACGCAGAAGGATTTCTTCTTAGAATAAGGTGACCAGACGTCTCGCTTTTAGTGGGACCGATTTTTAACAATTTATCACGCGTCCCGCGGATTTTTAAGAAATTCCCGATTTATAGAAATAATCCACGGCTAGCTAGGGAGTTTTAATGGGAAGATTTAATGGGAAGGGAAAGATAAAGTTTTCGGCTTCCATTTAGCGATTTTACCAGGATATGAGCTTTATATTATTTTTGTAAATTTTATAATATTACACTTTAATAATAAAAATAATTGTTACGAACTGTTAATCAGCAATTGCTTACCAAAGTTCGCTTTCATCAGTTGCTAGAATACGACCACCATTTTTTAAACTTAATGGACAGTGACATTTTTTCGGCATTGGCAGCGACAAAAACACTTTGTAGCTGTAAAATGAAGAGGGGACACTTTGTACACTTCTACAGATTTTATTCTTATGGCGACATGTTCCACTAGTGATCTAGCATCATTTGGAACATGGTTGCAAAGGAATTACATTTTATACAAAAATTGGAGGGAATTTAGAGAGGAGAAGGGTCAGAGTGTAAGGAGTTTGTTGGTCGTCCACGAAGCAACGCCTCCGCATATTGAGTATTGTAATTGTCTCTCAAACGATACGTATCGTATTGCGTGCTGTTTAAACAAGTGATGTCAACAAATATGCTATTCAGATGATTTAGATTAGTAATTCATTTAGGTACCAAAAGTAGGTATTTTTTAGGTATAACATTTTTAATGAAAAACCCTCCCCTCTCCTGTCAATGGTGTCCCGCTTTTCGAATGTTAAAATCTGGTCACTTTATCTTAGAAAGAAATATTATATTTTCTCCAATTCCTCATTCTTTAAGTGCCGAATTGTAGCTCGTGTACTCACAATAATGAATCGTTGGCCTGATGAGACCTAGGTACTCATAATAAAATTGAGATTACCATTCTAAGCAACCAGAAAATATATTTTTCCTTAACTAAGATTCTTGCACTTCTATGTCAAAAATTTTGCACATTTGTTATAAATTACTTAAATATTTTATCCATTTAAATGATCGAACTGTAAGGAAAATATTCTATTAAGTAAAGAGCCTTAAGAATTATTTCTCGTTAAATCTCGTCTGCATATTTTGCTTTAATAGAGGGGCACGAAACAATGTCTCTAAAGAGATTAAGAAAACTAACAGTAATAAGTTCTCTTGAATAGAGAGTAAGGAAAAAAAATGTCAAATTTTGCATGCTTGAAAATTCCTTTTAATGAGGAACACTTTTCATGATAATATGCTAGAAAGGTACTTATCCGTAACAATTAAAAGGGTAATTAGAATAAAATTAATTATTTCTCAAGGAGAATTTTACCTTTAAAGTTTGAAAAAGAAAAAAAAATAAGGCATCTTAATTCCGTCTCATTCAATGGATTATTCTGGATAAACGCCAGAGAATATACTCACAGTTAAAAAATGTTTTTAATTTTTTTTCGTAGTGAATATGATCCTGAAAATATAATCCTATTTTAAAATGTAGGTAGAATAGAATGATTCTTATCATTCTATTCTATGACAAGAATCATAGAATAGAATATGATAAGAATCATAGTGATATTTACCTCTTATATGATTATTATTATAAATATAAAAATTCATATTATTCTCTTAGGACAACATTTTAATAAATTACATAAAGTCTATTAAAAACCTGGTGTTAATAAAATGATTTTTCAAAATTAATGCTAATTGCATACGTTGATTAAAATAAAAGAAAACTTTACCACGCTTTTGGCTCATAAGATTTATTTTGCTCAATATTATTTGTATGAATGTTTGTGTATGTTTCAGTGTGGCTTATGCAGAAAGACCTAACAAGTTTGAGCTAAGAGTTCAGAGAGAGATATATTATTGCATTCTCTGTACTACCGCACCTTACATATAAGTTCTACCTTACATATTAGTTCTACCTTACATATTAGTTCTTCCACCAGTCTCTTGTTAGGGTATCTTAAGACCCAGTTACCATTATTAATTCTCTGGATATCCTTTCCCAGATTCTAACTTAATAATGGGATTGATAAACCGGACGCGAAATACTGCAAATGCTTTCGAGTTACACAGTTGTCTTGACCAGTTTAGTTTAGTTTAGTTTTTTATTAACGTCGCACTAGAAGAAACACTAAGGCTATTGGCGACGGACCTCGTAATTTTGAACCACGGTCAAGTGACGAGGACGACACCTGAGTTGGCACCCCCTCTCCTAACATCCACACCACGCCTACGGGAGGACTTTGGGCCCCAAACAGATTTAACGTGCATCAGCCCCGGCTACACGGCGGGTCTTTGGCGGCCAAGGATCGAACCGGCGACTGAACGAAAACCGCCGGCCGCTTGTCCACTAGGCTACCGCGGCCCGTTGTCTTGACCAGATGGAGTAGAGAGAGAATAAGGAGTATAAGAAATCGAATTCCGATGCTCGAAACGGAGGGTAAGCTTCTTTAAAAGAACAGTTAGAGTGAAATAGCATTCAGTCTCGGCATATAGACTATTGCTGATAGCATTGGCCTAATCAGTGTCGGTATAGTTTCAATAATACTTTTCTAGTAGCTTTAATGTAGGTCCCTGATAAAGCAGGCTTTTAAAGTTGGGTATGAAGCATGATTGTTGAATCTCTTAAGAGTCTAATATAATTTTTAATATAGATGGGACAAACTAGTTAAGGGTACCAGGAAAGGCTGGAAATCATAAAATATACAATTTAAAAATACTTTTATCGTGACATGTAACTTTAGAAATTATTAATATAATTTACATTTTTGTATGCCTAATAAAGGTATTTTAATCGTACTATAGAATTATAAAAGCAATTTTTTAGCCAATAAGTGTTTTCTTTTCTGTATCATACTTAGTTAATTATAGATGGGATTTCAGATCGCATTGTATGTGTGCAATTTTTACGTGTTTCTATACATATTTCCTAAGTGTATAGTGAACCAAAATAGTTTTTTTATTCAGACAATATTTAAATTTTAAGAAATAAGTATTTTATAGGAAGATAACAAAATATTAATATGTCCAAAAATACAAAGTTGAAAAATGTTTTCGTAGAAAATATGCAATGATAATAATAAGTTGGCTCACTATTTATTCTGCATTGGTTTATACATAATAAGTAAAATATTTTGTATATTTAAAAAAAAAAAAAATCTTCTTTTAAATTGATCCCTGAGTGTAAAATGTTTCACATTTCATGACCATATTAAGCTAAGAAGAAACAAAACTATTTTTAGAGTTCTATAAAATGATTTAAATACTATACAAGCGCACAAGAAATTTAATATCTAATAATAATTTCAAAGAATATGTATCACAAAATCAGGACTATTAAATTCCGTATTTTTATGTTCCCTTTCATGTCCTGGTACCATATCCTTACAAAATACCTTTTTTGAATATCCTTACAAAATGGTTTAATACTGTAATACATAGGAGCTCTTTATTCTTAAAAAAAATTATTTCTACAAAGGATTGAAACACTTCAAAATATACTATTCGCTATAATCGTATGACATAAAATGATGGTAGTAATGCTGATTAATATTTCAACATTCAGGAAACCAGTGAAGGTACACAGTCCTATGAATATCTAATAAAGAAACAATCCTCATTGCTTTGAATTTCGATTTTCTCATTCGAACTTTCTTTAGCTCTCGGTGAAGATGGTCTTATCCAGTGCAGGGATTGGCGCTTCGATTCAGGATAGTAAGTAAACAAACAATGATTCGTCATAGCTTATTATCCCTATGTTTGGGTCATTTTCAATGGTATTCAAAGTGTCAATATAAATATATTTGCTAACTTCTTGTTGTTCAAAAGTGAGAATCTTAGGCACAATTTTGACACATACTTTATGAATGTTAAAATTTTTTGCGTAAAATTTGTTGTACGGATTGTTTGTCAATTCCTACAGTCTCAGCAATCACACGAATTTTTAACCGACGTTCAGATTGAACCAGATTATGGATATTTTGGATATTGGATCCGGTATTTGTCATTGAACGGCTACCCTATCGTGAATTATCTTCAATGTCTTCCCGGTCATCTTAAAAACACTTAATCCACCCAAAAATAGTTGCACTAGATAAACATTCATTGTCATACATTTCTGTTGATATATTATAAGTTTCAGAAGCGGATTATCCAAGTTTTATGTGAAATTGCACATTTTGTTCTACTTTTATCATTTTTCCGTCCGATACAAAAAAAAGTAACTCTAATGTGAAAAAAGGCTAGGGCTATACCGATTTGTTTACAGAAGCGAGATGCATTGCATTCAAAATACAAGGCTTTCCGCTAAATAGCTATTTATTCCAGGCGTTTAGTGCATGCGTACTTCTTCTGTGGCAGCTTTAGACTCGTTATTTAATATCCATACCTAATAAACATTGCGATGACTGAAAATACTTAACACTTATGCAAAAAAATTTCGTGTTAAGTGTTTAAATTAAAATTTTTCTTCTTTGTACTTTACACATGGAATTGTTAGAATTATAGAGGGAAAGAATTCAGAGTTATAATCCTGAATAAAAATTTCAAAATTCAATATCATAAAATTAAATTCAATTTGCTTACATTTTATGTATGTTTTGCAAAAACAATTCCATGTATAAGAGAATACGCTGTGTTTTTCAAAATATATCTCAGCATTTTTAAATTACAGGAAACCAAAAAAAGAGCATTTTTTCAGCAGCAAATATTTAAACATTTATTGTCCTACCATTTCACATCTTACGTTCCTAAGCTCTCAAGCTATATAAATTTTACGTCAAGCAATTGAGCAACCAGGAAAGAATAAATATTTTATCATTCCGCCTAAAAATAAGTAAATCAATTTGCTAAGCGTTCACTAAGAAAAATAATTTTCGCTATTTCCCTTCGAGGATTATTCGCTAGATTCATGCAACACCTCTATTTCTTAGTTCAGATGAAATTCATTCAAAATAAATACACGAAAATAATGCCTTCAAGACATTCGGACTGTGTAGAAATTAAGTTATATATTGTGCATACAGTTACCGAAAATTGTGCTTACTGTTTATTGACCTCTTTTAGGATGACAGCGGACTTCGAAGTATTATTAAACATCAATTTTATTTTAATATAAGACTTTTCGTATTTCTTTATTATCATTTGTAACCATTTATGAATAAAGTCATTATTTTTGTAGACAGATGATCCCACCAGTGAGTGATATAATTCATCTAGGTGCTGCAAAGATGGATTTTGACAAGCATCATGATGAAATTAGGATTTTATAATTTATTTGCAATAACTACTTGATTCGCAAAGCATTTAATAAAGTATCATTGAAGAACCGACTCATTTACATTATTCATAAAAATTGCAGATTGCAGTGATTGTTTTTCTTATATTTGTTGCAAATTTGCAAGAACTACTCGCAGAAGAATCATGATTTCTTTAATGGAAGTTACCTACAAAAATATTTTGGATGCGAAATTTTCGAACACGATAAGCGTTCCATTTTGATTATATACGCCGTTCTACACTGCTTCAAAAATGGATTATAGGAAAGAAGGTTTCAATATTATTTTCAATACCAATTATCTGGAGGGAACATATAAATTATACAGATTATTGCTTTTTTTATGACACCAAGAACAAAATGTTGATTGATTCGTTTTTATTAACTTCGCAATAGAATCAACTATGGAGCTATCGGTGATGGTCATGATAATTTTGAACCTCGGTCAAGTGATGAAGACGACAGTTGAGTTGCCATCTTCCTTCCCAAAATTCCACACCATTCTGATATAAGGACAAAGATCCTCGACAATTTTAAGGTGCTTCATCCCGGGCTACACATTTGGTCCTTAGTGGTATCAAGGCTTGTACCCTCGATTCAGTTCTACAAAAAATATATTAATATTAAGAAACAGAACCATATTCTGTACTCCTGCCGTTCTCGCAATTCATTCATTATGGAATTCATTCATACTTGGATTATCTAACAAGGCCAGAACCTCAGTGATCTGCTTCCTGTGTCGCAGCCACCTTGTAGGAAGCAAGTGCTGCACCGGTACTTGTTTCCTGACTATCCTTTAAGTAATATAGAATGCATGCTATCTTGCATACTTGTGAGTGAAACCGATAGGGATTACATTCCATTATAGTGATAATCGGAGTCTTATAAGATAATGCAAGCACAGTTGAGTAATTTTGTACATGATTTAGGGTTAAAATCGAATTGCAACGGTAATGGCTTCGGAAGTAGCATGAGTTGACTAATTATATACATGTGTTGATGCATGTGTTGACTATTGTAGCATGTGTTGACTATTCTTTATACCGTGGTAGACAGAAAGACATCAATAATGTTTCTGAGATATACGGTGGAATGTGTTTGATTTTGTCATGGAATTTCACGCTTCCTGGTATCTTTAAATCAGAGTCATGAGCAAAAAGAATAGTGACTCTCTATTGATATATCACAGGTGTTTTTGTTAATTGCAGTACTCTTTTCTTTAAAATATAACTCCGTTCTTACAGGGGTGCTTCAGGTGAAAAGGAAATTTTATGATGTCTTGGGAAAGTCATTATATATGTAGAAGTACAATGCTTTTGAGTGGATAATTTGTGCTGATTTTGAAAGAGATGTATATTTCCCATGGAAATGCAATAATCGTAAACAAAATATTCATGATTTCAGAGATTTCATGATTAAGACACGTGACAGTCATGCAAAAGATAAACATTAGTGTGTACAAAAGTTTATGTCAGTAACAGTGAGTTTATGGCTCAAGAGCCATGAACTCCTTATCTATTTTACTTTGTTGGATTTTAGTGGAAACTGGTAATAAAAAATGTAATAAACTGTAAATATAATAAACTCTCTAGTAGCACCAATGGTCATATTATTCCCAAAACTCCACAGAAACTTAAGAATAAAAAAACTTTCCTATCAATTTCATTCATTCAATCAATTTCTCAACTTTCATATCAATTTCATTTATATTCTATTCATTTGATTATGAATTTCTGGCTATTTTAAGAAATATTTAGAATATATGGAAAATAAAGAAATTTCGGGGTATTATACTTTATTGAAATAAATTTATTTAAATATTGAATACTTGTTTATAGAATTAAATTATCATGTTGCAAACTAATTTTTATTCTGATTCTACCTTTTTCCCTCAAATCAAAATCACTTTCTCTTTACTTAAATCTTTCTTAAAATCTATCGAAATGAAAATTTCTTAAAGGAAATTTACAAATTATTAGAAAGGTTCAAAAAGAAATCCACCTTGAATAAAACATATAAGTATGTCAGATATGCTTCAGATTTTGTAGATTTTTAAAAATTACGATTTTTTTCCTGTTTACTTTATTCGTATTACAATGAAGTTAATTGTAAAAATTCACATTTAGACTATATTTCAATAACTTTTAGAAAAACAAAGAATTATTTAGACATTTAATTTTAAGAATAATTTTTTTTTCAACAATGATAAATTGTGAAGCCATGTAAATCCAAATAAGAATGTCATTTTTGCTTTCACAATAAAATATGTAATTGAAGTTATTTACGAATGAAGGATTCACAAAGATCTTTTGAAACACTTCATTGATTTCTTGAACTATATAATCATTTCAAAGTGTGTTTATTTCGTAATTTTCATAACTTTTCTCAAATTAATAAATGAATTTCAAAAATTATTTATTTCACAAACGACACTAATAGTCTTACTCCCATGATAATGATTTTGAAAATATATAATGAAGAAATACTTAAACCATATTGGAAAACATAACAAATATTTTTATATCCTTACTATTGAGCTTATGGTCAATAGAAAATGTTAATTTAATAATTTCCATTTTAATTAATTCATTCTTCTATATTTCACAAATGATAATTTGAGGTCAATTATATATTTTGGAATTTCATTAAATTTATATGTATCTTAATAAAAGACCGAATTTCTTAAAATTCTCGTATAAACAAGATTGATAAGCGAACAACATGCATATTGGATTAACACTTTTCCTCAAAAAAATACTTTTTTTGGACTATGTCTTTGGCAATATCAGTAGAATGCAAAATATTTACAGTCAGTTATTACACGCAAAACTAC
>BMAW01087922.1:0-16236 GCA_019974015.1 Nephila pilipes
TCTTAAGTCTTACAATAACCCTACGAAACAGAAAAAAATGGAATAAAGGACAGTACTGTTTTTTTATCTGGAGATCATCATCAGGATTAGGGATGGTTAGCCATATGTGTGATGATGCTTTGCTAGATATATAATATAACCTGAAATATGTATTAAATGCCTCACTAGATACGTAAAATGGCCTGATAAGTCCGTTCATTGGTCTTATAGGTGCACGGCTTTACGTATATGTAAAATGTCTCAAAAGTTACTGAAAATATGGCCAGATATATACATATAATAACCTGACAAACATAAAAGAGTTTGTAAATACATAAAATGGCCTGATAGTTAAAACGGTCTGACAAATATCACTAAATACATTAACTTTCAATCTGAAGGCCATATTAGTCTAAATTGGAAAGTTAAAGTGTTTATTCTCATCATGTATCCAAAAAATATGTGTCGAAATTAACAATTATTGAATTTTTAATCCGATAAACATTTATGTAGCTATTTGAAACTTTACAGAGTTATTCAAAATGAATCATTCAATTTGAAAATTCCACATTTTCAATAATAAATGACACAGAATGATAAGTAATACATGAATACAAAGGAAAATTATGGAAGTCATATATTGTGAATATAGATGGTCCATATGAAGCTATTTCAAGAAAGGTTTTTTGGAAGCTTTCACTGAGTTACCTCGCAGTTGGATCGATTGCAGTGGATCAAATGAATTGAAGTTACACAGCTGGTCACCTAAATCACCTGATATGGCCACATGCGATTTCTTTCTTTGGTGGTTTGTGAAAAATAAAGTGAATACGACGTCTTTGAACATATTTATGTGAACTTAAACACTGGATTTCTGCTACTGTATAATCAATATCCACTAACACTTTACAACGTATTTGGCAGGAATTTACAAATCGAATTGACAATATATGTGTAACTAAAGGGAGTTATATCGAATATTTGTAAAAAAACTTCCATATTTTCTCTTTGTATTCATGTATTATTTATCATTTTGTATCGTTTATTTATGCAAATATAGCATTTTGAAATTGGATGATTCATTTTGAATATAGCCATCTATTGTTAATCTAACTCTGAATGACGTTTTGTTTATTCTTAATTTTCAAATCTTAAAACAAACAGATGAATAAATTAATAATATTCACATGAAAGTTCATGTTTGCACAGTTAATTTCAAAATCAATTTTAATTTCAATTTTGTATCTAGAGCAAATAATTTAGAAGAAATCTTATAATATTAATGCACAACATCATACATAACTAACAAATTCGAATCATAATATTTATCAAGAGACATATTATTCATTAACTTTCTAGTTTTTAAGATTGACTGACTTGTTTCGCAGACGTAGTATTTTCTGAATTACATAAGTTGCTATAACATACAAATGAACTAATAAAATGATTTCATAAGATAATGAAAGAGTGAAATATTTAATAAAAATCAACTTATAAGTAAAAGTTAACAAGGAAATAAACTATGTGCAATGAATGCAAATAAAAATACTTTGTAGTCATTATTCATCTTCAATAGCGAGAAGTATATTTTCCCTTTATTTCATTCATTATTTCTCTACAACTTTCCTGATCTCGAAATTGAATTCATTAGTTTCTGAAACTCTTTCCTAATATGTGTTAACTGTTTGCTCTTTTTGTTAACAAATGCCAGGCGACGAGTTTTGCTTTCCAGAGAATATTTATCCTCTTTTTTGAACTTGAAATCATTTTCGATTTCGAAAATTGTTTATGAAAGACAACCTCTTTTTTGAGAAGACTCGTATCAGATGAGGAAGCTAATAGGAAGTTTAAGTCCTTTAGATAAACAAACAATAAATCTCCACCCACACTCTAGATTAAAAAAAGAAAGGGACAATGGCAAAACAAGAACTTAAAATCCGGGGGAGTTTTCTCTTTGTGAAAGTGAGCTTTGTTGTTTTTTCGTTGCTATCTAATTTAAGCGGAAACGTGTGCTACCCTCCCTTTAATATCTTAAGTCTTTGTATATGAAAATGTTCCATGATAAAACTGGTGAATATGCCATTTGCGAAGAAAATTAGGTAAACAGTAACATTAAAGAATATGGAACGACACATTAAATTAAATTAAGAAGAATTAAAGAATAGCATTAAGGAGAATAACAAGTAATTTTTCTTCTCTAGATGTCAATGTTGTGTTTACAATAAGACATCGTGTAGCGCTTAGAGCGCATTCCTACACGACAAAGGGCTAAATGAAACAGTGTTGTACGAGATCATTTTAACACGTAGTCAATGAGAAATACGACCAAAAATAAACATATCTTACTCTAATATTAAGTTATTTTTAAATTATAAAGATCAATTGTAATGAACAAATATAATATTTATTCATTTCCTTACACAATAATGTCGATAACTGTAATTCATTAATTTTTATGCAGCACTCCAAATCGTATTGTATAGCGTAGACAATACCGTTGCTAACGAATACGATTCACGAAAATAAACGCTACTGTTGAAAACGGTAATGCGAATTCCCGTAGCTCTGCCTTCCTAATGTCACATGTGTTGTGTAAAAGTTAATCCAAACAGTTGCCAGAGAGTGTATATCAAAAGGGGAGATTAATTAAGTTTTAAAAATGGAGAATGAGAGAGAGGTGTTGCGAAATCGAGAAATATGTTATTGTTTTGAAATTGTTCCCTTTGTTATTAAATTGTGTTTTGTTTGAAAAAATTTTTCTGGAAGAACTTTCCATCATTTTCTTTAGCAACACGCGCACACACTCACACTTTGCCAAAACGAATGAAACTACCAGCACAACTGCCTAACCTAATTTACAAAACAAATACATTCCAAGGCGTGTACCAAGCACATTATATATATGGTGCGTTTACTACCCTCTTATAAGTAATGTGTATCATACATTACCCAACTATCTTACGTATATTCGAATACAATATTCATTTTTCTTCTCCATTTACTCCTTTCTATATGGGTTCATATAATAAATTAATTTATAATAAAATTAATTAGAACAACAACGAAGGGCAAGGAAATAGCTCAAAGGGAAATTTAGCAATACAAAATGAGTCAAATTAGTGTCAATAGAAGAAGCAATATATGGTCTTACTACACAAGGTAATGCAGTCTTCATCTATATTTGTAACAGTCGTCACTGAGAAAATGTTTAGAAGAGATATATTAATTCCAAAAGCTTTCACAAATAGAAAATTATTCTTAATATTTAATTCATTTTGACTTCACTAACGTACAGAAAGGACATGTTCTAGTACATTACTCATTTTTTGTTTGTATCCACTAGTTTTTTCCAGTGTACAACTTGCTTCGTATTTCCTGTGTATTGATATTGAAAATAAGAAATAAACTTTGAAATTAAATGACAAATTGCATACTGATTGAGTTATTGCTAAATTTTGCGAGTATATGTATTATAACAACGCTCATATTAGTACAAAGTCATTTCTAAAAATTTAGACTGATGTTTAAAGCTCTGGAGCTAATATTTTTACAGAAACTTTATGTCCGAATTAAATTTTACTGTTAACGAAAAATGTACATTAAAAGACATATTTTACTATTATATATTTAGAAACATAAAGCATAAGTTTCTAACTATCAAAAATGTTTATATATATAATCTAAGTATTTTGAATATATATGAAGTGTTTATTCTCTCTATGAGGATCTGGTTAATTATTGAAACAACAAACTTTTAAAATTTACAATTTTTTATTACTATTTTACACATACAAATACTTGAAACATATGAGATATATAAATAAAATACGAAACTTAGGTCAGCACTTAGATACACCTGAACCATTCATAAATGTTACCATATTTTACCCAAATACGACAGCTTCGGCATTTATGAAATTGAAAGCACTTTGTATTGTTTCGAATATTGCATTCTTGAATTATTGGACATCACTTCACTCTGTTTTGGAATTGATCGAATAAGAAAGAAGACACAGCTTCACTGATGATGTCCGGATAGGTTCTCGTCAAGAAGTGAGACCCCTTCTCAAAAGCCATCACTTTACGGAAAGGATTAATTCCACCTGTTAAAAGATCAAATAATTAAAAACTAATTCCTGACATTAATGTCAGTAATAATAAAGCTGTGGATAATTCCTATTGCTCAAATGTTGGCAAGAATGTTCAACTGGTGATAAATCCTGTAATCCTGAACTATGATTAAGGCTGTCTTCGCAAAAGGTCTAACAGCTTGAATCAAACTCAAAGAATATATTCAGATAGAAAAAATATAAGTAAAAAAATAATTTTATTAAAAGATAAGCTAAAATGCATGAAAATAATTTTTAAATATAAAATGATACATAATTTATGAAAGCTTGAGGAGCTCAACTAAAACATCTGAGTAATAACCGATAAATTAAGTACCTTGGCTACTTATGTATGAGATCAAAAAAAGTATTATTGTCTCCCAGCTTTTATAAACTACTTATCATTTTACATTAAAAAAATTATTTGTATACCTTTTAGTCCATCTTTAAGTAAAAGTTTCATAAAAAATCTTTTTTTTTACAAAATTATGATTTGATCCTTACATTTTTGCCATTATTTATTTGTTTGATATTCTTTCAGGTATTATTGATATCATTCTCTATCGTTTTATTGTGTAATTTTTCTCTTTGTCTTTTATTCTAGGTTTTTAGCAGTAAAAATTTATTATTTTTTTTATACATTTCCTATAAACTCAGGAAGTTTTTTGCAAGCATTTTGCAAGTTTCTTTAACTTTTAAATTTTTTCTTACGTTTTATTTCTTGTTCTATACTAATTTCAGTAAATTATTTTTTATATAACTGCATTTTTATTTTCATATATATATATATATCAGAGACAATAATTATTCTTACCAGAGCCTTTAGCTTTTCCATCTTCATCGTAGATGATGATGTCTCTCGATACCACCATCATATCAGCCATTTTTCGAGAAGTCTTTCTGGAGATTAGTTTATCATTGTGACTATAAGCCAAGAAGACTGGAAAATTCTGGTCCAGCAGCATTTGAAAGGAAGCAGCTCTCTGCAAAGAATTAGACGTTGAGGATAGTTATTCCTCATAATCAATATATAAATGTTACTAAGTTAGCTTTTACCTATTATATTTGAAGTAAAAAAGTTCTCCAATTAATTATTGATCTTTAAGGTTCTATACGAATAAATACTGAAATAGATAGAAGTTTCAAAACTTTTATTCCTTGGTTCAAATTAATAAACATTTTTCAAATGAATTTTAGAGAAAAGAGTGCGATAAAAATGTTTCTCCGTTATGTTTTTTTATAATTATACAACATATAATTTTTTTTATATTTTTCTCTTTGTTATCTTTGTGTGACTATAATGTGGACATAATATAAATGAAGGCAAACGTGATTTTCAGTACCATATGCCACTTATCATAAAATTAAATGCAGTTCCTATTGAAAATTTGAATTCATATTTTTAATAATTCAGAACAGTTTTCACTAAATGTTGTTAAATTTACATAGTACCTAATATTTTTATACATTTTTTATGTTGTTTATGTTTTCTATTTAATATTTTTCTAGTTTTATGTTGATTATACATAAATTCGCGTGGATTTACTCACTGCTGATACAATCCACAAATTTGTGCAACACTACACCGACACAGGAGGAATATTAGTGCAACTTTGATGGTGGATGCCTTTTAAAGTGACAGTTTTCCTATCAATTATTATTTTTCAGTGACAATTTCCTACCAAGTATTTCAATTACAATTTTCCTATCAATCTTAT
The DNA here is from genome assembly GCA_019974015.1 of Nephila pilipes. Lineage (NCBI taxonomy): Eukaryota > Metazoa > Arthropoda > Arachnida > Araneae > Nephilidae > Nephila > Nephila pilipes. The sequence continues at coordinate 5,807 of BMAW01087922.1, forward strand.
TGCTTATTTCGTACTTTTTCAAGAAAAACTCTCTGTAATTAGTTTTTTTTTACTGCGCAATTCAAATATGTAAGACATCTGTCAACTTACATCATTTTGAGTCGGTTTGTGAACTTTTTAAACCCTATTATTACATTTCATTTATATAAAAGGGGGGATTTGATTGATTGATTGCTTATTAACGTCTCACCTAGGAGCAATACGAAGGCTATTGCCGATGGAACTCGAAATTTTGAGCCTCATTCAAGTGACGATGACGACTCATGTTTTGGCTCCTCTCTTTCCAAACTTCCACACCATACCAATAAGAGGATTTGGGACTTCAACCAGATTTAAGGTGTAGAACGGCGGGTCTTACGTGGCATCAGGTCTAGAATTCACAACTCGATGGAAACAGCGCCAGCCGCGAGTTCGCGACCATGACCATGAGGTACTGTGGCCACAAAAAAAGGAGGGAATTCAGAATTTCGAAAATGAAACTTGTATTTCTGACTTGATGCCCCTTGTAGATATGCTAGGATATTTGCGAACACGTAATTTAGCTTTACAAGAAATGAAAACAATATAATTGATTTGTCAAAAAATGCATTTAATTTTGAAGATTAACTTTGGCTTTTTTTTAACAATCTTATGAACAAATTATTTGGTAATTTTTCACATGTAAATGGAATCATAATTCAAGGAATCAAGGAATAAGAGTTTCATTAATACAAAGAAAAATTGGAAGAATTACAAACAGAATTTAAACAAAATTTGAAATCTTTATTTGCATATTTTGTGAACATCTGGGATTATTGAAGATGGATTTCCGATTTCTAAAATAATAATAATTTCGATAATTCGATTGTTGAAAGCTAGGGAATCGGAATTATTAAAGAAGGGAGAAAATTAGATATTCTAAATGCATCTCAAATCTACTTTTAGAATTGAATTTTCGAATGTACTGTCAGAATCAAACTATCCACACTTGAAGAAACCTCCTTGGCGTCCAATTTCAATCTTTGGCACAACATATGCTGAGAATCTTTACACTCTATTGTGAAGTTCATGAAGTGTAAATATTATTCCCAATTGACTAATCGTCCTCTCACGGGTTTGCTTAGAAGGGTTTTTAAATTTTTTAAATCAAATTAAAAACTTTTAACAAAATATCTTTATTAAATGTTACATTTTTTAAAAATGAATTTTAATCATATTTAATATTCATTGATTCAAGTTTCAAACAATTATTTTATATCTTTTTCGCTTATACTTGCTTACATATATATGCTTTACACATTACAGGTTAGTTTAAAGGAAAAAAAACGTCGCACTAGAAGCATCACGAGGGCTATTGGCGACGGACCTCGTAATTTAGAACCACGGTCAAGTGACGAGGATGACACCTGAGATGGCACCCCCCTCTCCTAACATCCACACCAAGGGAGGACTTTGGGCCCCGAACAGATTTAACGTGCATCAGCCCCGGCTACACGGCGGGTCTTTGGCGGCCAAGGATCGAACCCGCGACTGAACGAAAACCGCCGGCCGCTAGTCCACGACCTTGACCACTAGGCTACCGCGGCCCAAGATTCGTGTAGAATGTGCGACCATATTAATCAAATTAAATTAAAATAAGTGCATGTAATACTATACAAAACTATAAATGGTGTGGCTCTTTATAATATATATTTTAATCTCTGACATAATAAATCACGTGCTCTCATTTACTTCATAAGTGTCTACCATTACTTTTTAAAAATGCCTATATCACGTGGTATAGGGATTTAAAAAAAATTAGAATAGTTGCGAAAGCAGAAATAACTTTCTCGCAAAACAATTTAACTGCAAATAATTGCCCATAAGCAATTTGTAAGACTAATTAATTTAAGGTTATTACAAAAAGTAACACCTTTTTTGGAACAAATTGCTGATTCTTAATAAAAATTAAGATATTACGGTATATTGCAGATACTTTAAAGAACAATGACAAATTACTTTTTGATAATTTGTTTCTTATGCACACATACTTAGTTTTATGAGAATAATAATTAATAACATTTATCAAATTTTGACTTTTTATTATTTTCTTAGATAATACACTTAATTTAAATTTGTGTACAACATTTTCTATTTAAAATGCATAATTATGGCATGCATATTCTTCGTAATTATATTGCTATTGTAAAAAATTTTTAATAAACGCTTTCCTCAGCAGTTACTTTACTGTGCTTTTAAATAAATAATTCTTGCGAAATAGTAAATGTTTTTACCTCTGGAATATTTGAATGAAGTAGGGTAAATGCTGAAAGGAAATGTTCTTCGAAAGTGCCACCTTTCAACTCGGGTTTCTTGGCGAGACGTTTTCCTACCATTTTTGTCAGTTGGAATCCCATCGGAAACTCAGAAAGCCTACATAAAGGCTTAATAAACCCAACTGGTTGCAGAAGTCTGAAAAAGAAACAGGTAGTTTTTTCAAATTTAAAATTTAACTAAAAATAATAGTCAGTTCTCCTGGTGTTTTAGAATATATCATGAGATTTTTTAAAATATTTTATCAATTTGTTATGACGATTAATATATTTCTACGTTATTTTTTTCATGAATTTTTATTATCGCTTAGAGAGGTTGAAAGTTGTCAGTTTAAAAGCTAATTTTGAAAATCGCAGGTAAAAAGTAGTTTTCCATTTTCTCTCTTTTCTTACATATATTAGGTAACCAATTAGCTGAATTTATTCAAAATGAAATTTGTTTCAAATGTAAGATAATTCCTTTGCCATAATGCGAAGTATTTTATATGAAATATATTTTATCTTAATTTCTTTTTTAACTAATACAAATACATAATACTTTGTTTGACTTTTTTTCTATTTTCTTGCCTTTGCAATGTTTGTTAAGGTCAAATGTGAATGCAGGAGAGATGTATATACACACTTCTTACTTAGTTACATTTATATCTTAAAATACTTATTAGTGCCAAAAAATAATCATACTTACAATATTTAGAATAATATTGATTGCCACCCCGTATATATAAAAGAAAAGTAATAATGTTTTGTTACTAATTAATTTTATTAAAACGTCAGAAACTGCTACTTTTTTACGATTGATTTTTTTTAAAAAAAAAATCTCAACTAATTATTTAAAAAACATTCTACGTGTTTTACTGTAAAAAATATTTCGAACAATGTTGGATTGTGTTTCAGCTAGATTTATTCTTATTTTATTCAAAAAATACTTAAGCTTACACTTTTATATCGTTTAATTTGCTTAACTAGTTCATTAATAATATTAAATTAAGCATATTAGTCACATAATTATAAAAACAGCTATCATGAGATTCAAATTTAATGTAATCAAATCAACCATTACTTCTATTCTTAATTATTATCTAGAACAGAAGTTTAACAACTAAAACTAGTTTTTCACCACATTTTAAAAAGTATTCGAAAGCCATAAATACATTTTGGACTTTAGAACTTTTTGGACTTTAGAATATTTTGATTGTGAAAATAAAAATGTATTAGGAATTTGAAGAAGATATTTTATTTTCTTGATTGCTAATTGCTTCAGTGGAACCTGGGGCTCGGAAGTATGCTTACTTTATGCTAATTAATGTCCATTTTGAATAATTTTAACTTTCTGAGAACTTAACAGAAAAAAATACCATGTTATCTCATGCTAAAAAACGAACTTTAAAAGCTTATTAAAATGAAATTAGCAAAGTCGATTTTAATTAATTATTTTCTTACCTTGGTATTTCTAGCCCTGTGGGGTTAATTAAAGCCAATGAATTCACTGAAATGTCTTTATTATTCAGGCTTAGTTGAAGACTTGGAAACAAGGCACTGCTGTGACATAAAATCATGTCCACGCTAAAGAAAAAAACATAATTTATTAATAAACTCATTTATTGTTATAAATAAATTAATGATACATTGTAAAAACCTATGTGATCTTATGAGATTTTAAAAAATTAGGATTTTTAAAATTGATATTATTTAGAAGTACATATATGAAAATATCCCATTTCAAAAACAAAAACGGCAAAAAGATTATTGAAAAAAGAAATTTGTATATTGAGCAGAATTTACACTTTTTTTAGAATTTTCAGTGAGATTAAATTGCAGTTTTAACAATTCAAATATAAAATTTTCTTCGCTCTGATATTCTCTTTAAAAATACTGCGAGATATTATTCTGTGACGTCTTACGATTCTTGCACGCTGACCACCGATATGGTAGTCAGAAGGTAGATTCTAGCACGCTGACCGCCTGCATTCATAGCGCGCACGTGGATGAACTGCTCAAGTGTGAAAAATCAAATGCAAAGAGAAGTGAATTCATCCTTCTACAACAACTATATAAAGGGTAACTTCACCGCCCACCAGATCATTAGCTTCTGACACCGGTTACCACTTCTTTCAGTCAGCTGGTCAAATAGTCAGCTGATATATGTTATCTTTATTAAAGAGTTTTTAACGTTAATAAATTGTGTTAATTTCTTGAAATGTCTAGTACCGATCTCTCCCCTTCTCACATATCTGGAGTTAGTTAGGTGACTATCAATTGGTCACAACCTGATTCAAAGTTTGATTGAAAGTTTTACCAAAAGGACACATTTGAAATTGCGGCAATTTTTCTTTAATCTGTTTTTCATTAAAACAAAAAAAAACCTCAGGTTCATAAAACTGCAGAAATGTTCAATATTCTTGATAAATATTAAGTATTTTGAGATCTGTGTGTGAGAATTAACAGAAAGAACTCAAAAACACTGCAATAAAAGTCACGATGCAATGCCAACTACTTTTAGTTATTAGGAGAGCTGATAAGCGCTACAGAGAGAGGAGGATATCTTCCCGAAAATATTATAATGTTGATGGAATAAAACAGAGATTTTATATGATACTGTAGTACTTACAACAGAAAATGAACTCACGAATTCTAATAGCCAACCACTTTTATAGAACGATCAATAAAGCAACAAAAAAACCTCTTTTTACTTCTATATATGTGTGTGTGTGTGTGTGTGTGTGTGTGTGTGTGTGTGTGTGTGTGTGTGTGTGTGTGTGTGTGTGTGTAGAAGTAAAAGAGGGGGGGTTGCTTTCGTTGAGATCGATCTTTAATCATGAACTCTTTTGCAATTTGATCAACTAGCCTACCAAGTCGCAAAGGGGAAGGTTGGTGCCCATTAACCACTTAACCTCGCTTATCTGGTCTCAGCCCGATATTGTTTTTTTTTGACTTGGCTGGTCTCTATATTTTTCACTTTATTTTTGTTTCATTGTTACATTTCTTGGATGGTCTTTTAAATATTTACATTATTCTTCATATAAATCTTTTCAGTATATATATATATAAACATATCTGTGTGTGTGTGCGTGTGTCAAAACACACGCGAAACCACATTTTGGCACTAAAGTAAAAAATACGCAGTCGAAGAACGGATTTAGCATGGCTGGGACAATACGAGGCAACATACGAGAGTTTCGGCTGAAGAGAGATGTTTGGTGTGGAAACCATACGGGAAGGACCTGAGATTTCTCAAGCGCAAGTGTGGTACCTGAACCTGTAGTAGTATCTGCGAAGTTGAGTATATTTCTGTCTAATTTGTAAATGTTTTCGACCACATCTGATAAATAAACGTAAGTATTTGTGATAACAAGGTCTCCTCATTTCATGTACACCCAAGCACAAAGTGATAGACCCTAGACACCAATTAACCAACCCTATATATATATATATATATATATATATATATATATATATATATATATATATGTCAAGTCAGTCCTCTTATAGACAAAAAATAGAATTGAGAAATTAATTATTTATTTCGTGATGCATATTATTCTTTTCGCACAGGAATCAAGACACAAACGAAAGTAATTTTATAAACGGTGCAGCGAAAACTCAATATTACATAAAGCATTCAAAGCGGGTGTGTTCGTTAGAGCATTAACAGGAAAAATCAAACCACGAGTTTTTATTCTGGGCCAGCAATTTAATTCATTGATGGAATACTCAGTATTGGAGAGGACCAAACTGGATGTGATTAGCCGCCTCAGCTTCTTAGGAATGCTGTGGAGCCACAGTGAAAAATTGATTGACTAAATTTGAAGCTATGGTTAAAAGTAAAACAATTAAAAATGATAAAGGGTACATCATTTTATATATATATATATATAGTATGTACACTACAGATTGAAAAAAGCAAATCAATTTAAAATTTACCTGGGAACACGAAGAGCTCGAAGGAAATCCCTTTAATAACCTTAGCTTTTCTTCAGATGATGAAATACAGATGGATGTGCGTGTTCAGTTCCGTAACATTGATATCATTAGATATAGGATGAATATCCTAAAAATCATATTATTCTTTACGGTTTATTTAAATTCTAGTTTAAATAAAAAATATGACAGATAGTTCATCAAATTTGATTACGGAAGAAATGAGAACTAAATCTCCTGTTTATAAAGTACGGAAAGAAACTATTGTAAATATATGATGGCCTAGCATCAAATCATCAGATTATAAGGCATTACTGATGCTGCTATCACTGATTTATTATATCCAAAAACATTTAATTTCATTTTGCAAATTACAAACGAACATTTAATTTTCTGTTCTCCAGATAAAAAAAGCCTCTACAAGACTTGGGAGTAATGTAGATATCTTTATTTTTCCTTAATTTATAGAAATTGTGAAGCGAGAGCTTGTTAATTGAGAGGAATAGACACTAATAGTTAAATGCCGTTTTTTTTGTAATGACTTGGTACATCTATTTTTCAGTTCCGGCATTTTTTGTTTGATATAGCTAAATTAAACTGTTAGAAAGTTATATTCTAAGTGTAGATTGCGACCACGATTGCCGAGTGGTCATGATCGCGAGTTCATGGCCGACGTTGCTTCCATCGAGTCGTTGGTTCAAGTCCTGATAAGTACCAAAGAACCATCTGTAGTGAGGCTAATGTGCACGTGGCACCTGCTCATTAAGCTGGTGTTTGAAATTTTGTGGAGGTGCCAGCTTATGGAGACTCTCATCACTTGGCAGAGATTCCAAATTACAAAGTCCGTTGCCAATAACCCTTGTCTTATTTCTAAGTGCGACATTGATAAACATTCAATTAATCAACCCGTGTAATATCGAGTCTGATTTGTAAGCATGCAAACATAACTGACTCCATTTATTCTCTTTATCTGACACACTGCATTTATTTGGCATTATAAATGCGCGCATTAATATCGGTTAGTACGTTCAAAAAAATATTTTCCTGTGAGTAATCTGTAAATGTTTATCACGCCACATGAACATAAAGGAAAGTAATATAATAATAATAAAACAATTTAGTTTATTCGAGAAATACGCGGCTGTAGAGTGATTTATAAAGAATCTTTATTTTCCTAAGAACATTTCTTTTACGTTGCGCAAGACGTAAATGTCAAGGTTTTTTAGTAATGTTTTGATCTATGAGTATCTATTATATATAGTTTCTCATAAAAACCGAAATATTGCCTTTGCCCTGGAAATTGATCTACATTTCCCGCAATTTACCCTCTAGTGATGTCAATCTTTTGTTTACCTTTACACTAGGTTATCATAAAATGTTTTTCCCCTATTTCCTCAACTTTCGAAGGATTTCGAGACGAGTTCAGTCTCTTTGACCTCGACGTAATTAAATGAGAAAGATGGTGTACCTCTAGGCTATTGAGCTTTTGATTTATAAACATTGCCAAGAATTGGTGGACCCAGAATACAGAACTTTTGATTCTTTGAAAGTTTCATTTTTAGAGTAATTTTTAATCCCAGTACTTAGTCTATGCTTTCATTTATTAAACGCATTTGCAATCTAGACATTCCATGATTCAGTCTATATGTGAATCCCGTTTTATTAGAAGGGGAATTTCTCACGAAATGATTACTGATTATGTTTATCAAGTGAGTGATAGCTTTTCCCCCAACAACATTTTGACCCAAAATAAAATGCAATGGAAAACAGAAGTTGCCTTTTACTTAGTATAAATACTCGAATAAAATTTAATTATTATTTTTATCATTATTTATCTTGATCATTTATTCCATGGTTCTCCCATAGCTTATATTTTGTTATAATTAGGGAAGGTAGCGAGAAATTTTTCGTGGCGGGGGTCTTCCACTTCAACACGTATCTCAAAATTAATTTCAAATTTCGTTGTTATTTTAAAGCGAATGTTTTTGTAAAGATCATGATTAAAATATTAATTTTTTTTTCTGAAAAAAATCAGTGTGAAAATAGTGTCAGTTTTAAAATATTCAGTATACAACAATTCTTATAAGGAGGATTACAACTCCCATATTTCTCCCTCGCTACGCCGATGGCTATTATAAATAATTTACATTTTATGTGCAGGATTCTGTCTTAATGTATTTATTATGAACAGAAAAATCCTCTAGTTGAATAATAAAAAAGTTTGTTAGTTCTGTTGAGACAGGAAATTCATAGTATATTTTAACTTTGAATTATACCACAGAATTAAAGTCAAAAATTACTTATTAAATTATAGATTCTACGTGGATTTACCTTTGCTAAAATGTCCAGGTTTAGACTAAGACGTACAAGAAACCATACAACTCGTGAATGAATGATAATTCCGATGAATAAAAGAATATAATAGTTATGTTATTCATCAAAGCATTTTCAGCTTTTTCCTTGAAAGAAATAACAAAAATAAGCCTTGACATGACGTGAACATGATATCTAATATAAAAATTTCAAAATATGGTTGTTTATCTGTCCTTTATACAAATCTACACACCGTTCATTGTGTGTGTGTATCATCCCTAAGATTATTAAGACGCTTCACAGATGTGTGGAAGGAACCGTAAGCATATTCTCGTATGCAAATTCTGATCCGTAAGGATATGTCTGACCTTCATATGACATTCTACACCATTAATTATGTCACCTCAAAGATTATCCACTTTCATTCGTATGTGGAAGAAGCCGTAAGAATATTCTCACCAAAGAAAAAAAACTCTTTCAAATTCATATTTGTTGATATTTTAAGACCCTACCTTCTATTCTTTTCATCATTGTTAGTGTTTTGCAGCAGATGCAACAATTTCTTCCCAAACTTCTTCCTTTCAAAACATGCGCATTTTAATGAATTTTCTAACACTATTTGATAGTTTGAAATGGATTAAAGATAACGGAGTCACTTAATTTTTGTTGTAGACCAATTCTAAAATATAAAACTGAATATTTAACTGTTGGTTCTTCATACAAATCCACTCCCTTGATTAAACTTCTTTTCTCTTCCCCCCCCCCAATGTTTTAACAATTTTAAAAAAAGAACCGGGGGAAAATATCAACAAGTAAATTCTATACAATTTATTAATTACACAAATCATTTATCTAGCTTTTAGCATTTCCTTCTTCTCCCCCTCGACTAAAGAGGATTACATAGCTCCAGTTCATATTGCGTCACACACACGACCACGCGCTCTATCTTTGCTTCTGAGAATTTATTCCTCATGTCTTATTTTAAAAGCTCACTCGTGCAGAGTACGAGTTAAATATAAACAGTGAAAGTCAGATGCAGACTGCACAGTTTTGTTTCTTGTATTATTTTACTCTTCAATAATCCTAAAGTCTAATTAAATAGTCAATAAATTCAAAACTCCAGTTGAAGGTTCGTAGGAGAAGGGCAAAACATTTTACTACCTACCAAAGAATATATGCAAGGTCGCTCTCTCTCTCTCGAATCCCTCTTAACTCGGTTAATCTTTGTTTATATTCTAATAATTAAGTCTTAGCTTACCAAATCGCTCAATCCGATTCAAGTATTTTTCAATAACAGCAAATTCGTATCGTATTACTAGACTACTTCAATCCAAAAGATTAATTACGATGCTTCAATCTAATTTTTACACAAATATCTATCAGCCTATCGTCTTTCTCTATTTCCTTTATCTTTCCTTTCATTTCTATATTGCTTATATATCAATATATCTAATTCAATTCACTAAATTTCTGATCTTTATCTAATTTAACTAATCACGTTTCGTTTTGTTTGGGAAGAAATTGTAATTTTATGCAATTCAATTCAAATTACTCCAAAAACTCCCCAAGGTTGGTGAAGAGAAAATCTCAAAAAGCCCAACTTCACATATATTTACGATTTATGTCTAGTGTATTAAAATGAACTCATTTTTCAACAAATTAATTTATTCAACTGCAATAAGAAACGCTTACAGAAAAAGAAGGTAAGCTGTTCAAATAAACCATACTTTGTTATTATACTTACCAGGAAAATTAGGAGCAATAACTCGTACACCTTTTTTGCAGAGATTAGCTGTGATTGCATTAAATTCTTTGTAGGTACCTGGCGACCCATGTAAAGAGATTACTGTCGGTTTGAATCCGCCTTTTCCTTGATGTCCAGTATCAACATATTTTACTCTGAAGGCA
>BMAW01087930.1:0-32852 GCA_019974015.1 Nephila pilipes
AATTTGAGAAAAACTGTTCAAGTTAAATTGAAATTTGAAAAGAAAAAGAAAAAAAAACTCATAGGACATGTAAATGTATTAAAATATGAAACTTTAAAAGTTTTAGTGTTGTTATTTTTAGATTTTAGAAGCATTATCAAATATTTTAACATTTTAAAACTTTCTTAAGCATTGAATGAATTAACTTGTAAAAATCAGAATGAATTCAATTTTTCATGCTTTTATTAACTATATAAAACTTATATAAATGTTAGCTGTTAAAACTTATATAATCTATATGAATGAAAAACTTATGTTCACATGTGTATGCCTTGTAGACAAAAAAAACTACTTGACCAATTTTTATGAAAATTTCAGAGCTTTTTCTTTGTAGTGTGTGGAGTGTTTAGAGAGTGGTTTGAATAAAATCCAGTAGTAACTGATATTTTTATGATTAATGGGAGTCAACTTGACCAATTTGGATTTTTGGGTTTGTTAACAATTTTTTTCTGGAAAACTTATTTTTGGTATCTTAGATTTAAACAAAAAAAAAAAAATTGAGCTTTATTCTTGGTGTAAGTCAGGTGTTCTCTGTTCTTGATTGCTATTCATTGTTATTGTTTTATTATGACTAGCCATTTTTAAAAATGATAGACAATTTTTCAAAAATTTGTAGCTTTATTCTTTATAAAAATTTTTAATTAATCTTTCTAATATTCTTTCTGATTTCTAGCTTGTTTATAATATTGTAGTTTTATGATCCCTAAGCGAAATGGGTTTACTTTACTTACTGTGGAATTTTTTTTTTTTTACTTTATTATACTGATTTCTTATTTATGACAATTTTTTATGTGATTTGTACTGTTCTTCATGTAAAGTCAACTGTTTTATGATTCCATTACTTTTAATTCATATGTAACTATTTATGTTCTACATTTTTAATGTAGATTTAAACTTATTTTTTAAGAGTTTTTATTGGATGATGTATTGATATCTAATCGTTAATTTATTCCACACTTCTAATTAATGACTACTACATATTTTCAGTTATTGTTACGTTCAATTTTCAAATTCTGTTCATAATTACTATCACTTTTCATGTTTTCAGTGTGTAAAATTTTCTATTAACTGAAAAATATTAAAAAGTGGGTCCTCATTAAAAATATTTTATTGCTTTACAGCTGGAATGTTGAACTTTTAAATTCACCTGTGCGAAGAACGGGTCTTTAAATTAGTATTGAAATATAGAAAAATGGAAAACTTATATGTCTGTATGAAATTTTTCATTTCAAACCATTTTAGAATTAAAAGTAACAAGTAGTCTTTTAGGATGTGTTTGAAAAATCTGTGTAAATGTATTAAATTACTTGTGTGTCAAATATATATTATCTCACGTATTAGATAAATTATTTATATTTAAATTTTAGTCAGGTTCAACGAAGCCTGCTATTTTATCCCAAAAAAAGAAAAAGATTATTAAAATTGCCTCTGAAAATCAAAAGTCTTCTCATGCAGATTTTAAAAATTTGTTGGCTAACTCCAGTGAGAAAACTCATGAACAATGTTCTGAAGTAAGATTATTAAAAAATTAATTTTCGTTTTAATATGATTTTTATAGGATGTATTTGCTTAACAATTGTATTTTTTAATTTTAAATTAATTTATTTTCAGAAATTTAAATGCAATATGCTTTTTAATTTATTTAATTAGTTGATATCTTTATTGACCTTCAAAAATTTCATTTGATTTATAGTTATATTATTTTATTAAAAATCAATTTATAGTTACATTATTTTGTCAAATACATTAATAATTTAACTTGTATGGTAATTATAATCTGTAGTAATAAAGCAGTATTTTTAATTGTAAAACAGTAAATAATATTATTTATTATGTATAATGAATATATTTCTTTTTCCACAAATATAACATTAACTTAAAACATATTATTCAAAAGGGTTTTATAATATTTATTAATAAGATATTTCAAATTTTTCTAATTTATTATCATTTTTGTTAATATAAAATTTAATATTAAGGAATTTATTTTAGATAATATTCCTTTTTAATAAGGAATCATCATCAATGTCATATTAAGAAAATTATAATTTTATTACCTATTATGTTGTTTCTTTATAATTAAATCTAAAATGAAATATATTTTGTAAATGTTGTAATAAATATTCATTGTTATATCTATTTTTAGTCTGTGCAACTAAACCCTGAAAAACAAAAATTGAAGAAAACGGTATTGATACACCTTAGAAGTGTTGTCCAAAGCTGTAAAGGTGGTGTTCCTTTAAATAGATTAGATAGTAAGTTTATTCTTAATTATTTCATGCAAACTCATTTTATGTTTCTTTTAATTTTTTTGTAAATGATTATTCAATTTGTTTCATCATTTAGATAAAATTTTCTCTATTGAAGCAAATTAAAAATATCTTTTGCAATGTAGAAGGGGATCAAAAAATTTAGGTAAAGTTTTGAAAAGCTTAATTCTGATAAATATTTTAGTATCCATAATATATAATTTGATATATTTTGTTAAACATTTTTTTGAATTATTTACTAAGATCAAAGTACAGTGCTTTTTCAAGTTATGAGAGTTATGTTTTTTTCAACCTCTGATTGAGCTGCTAAACAACCAGACAAATGGTAAGAGGTGGGGGTGCATAGTGGGTGACTGCGTATCTCTTTAACTGTTGCCTCTGCTATTAACAAATGCTGTTTCACAATTTTAAACTGAAATGGAGGTATACAAACAGATGGTACAATCGATGCTTTTGCAATGTGAGAGTTGCATTGTGCTAGTTTCTTTCTTCAATCAGAAGGGATTGAAGCAGTCGAAATTCACTAAAAAATAAGCCAAATATGCTAGAAAATTTTATGAGAGATGGTGTTGTGCATAAATGGTGTAGACAATTCAAAGACAGGCTAACCAACTGTTCAAGGAGAGGTACAAGAATAGAAGTCTGTTCAAACAAATCTTCAACAGAAGAAAGATTATAGCAGTAGGTTTTTTACAAAAAAAAAAAAAAAAAGTCTGCCTTTTGAGTTCATGGAACTGAGGGCTGCAATCATTGCAGCTGTATATTATCAGACTTTATGATGGCTTTGAAGAGCATTTAAATTAAAAGAAGAGGAATGGATCTTTGAAAAAAAGTATTAATTCACCTCGCATTACTGTTGGCAATGTTCCTCAAGGGGTGGGGTGGGACAGAAAGCCTATCCACCAATATGAAAAATGCCTGAATGTTGAAATCAATATGACAATGCCAATGATTATGTTGAAAAGTAACCATGTTTGTACATAAACTTTGGTAATAAATTCATCTTGTTCTGTTTTACGCTTGTTGTTTTTATAGTACATCAGAGGTTGAAAAAGAAACAGGGCCCTTGTAGTTATGTGATAACTGTAAAATTAAATCATCAAGAGCTTTGAAGCAGAGGTAAATTTTGAACCTGTTAATTTTTTTTAACATTAAAAGCTCTAAATATCAGAGTAATAAAAACATTTCAATGTAATAATATATGGTTGCTTTTTATGAAAATTGAAATAATACATTTATATTTATAGAAGATTATAGAGATTTTATTGGAATGAATATTCCATTCAAAGAATTTGGCTATGATTCTTTAGAAGATTTCATAAGAAGTATTCCTGATGTTATAAATCTGAAAAAGTAAGGATAGATTAATGCATTCCTTCTACAAGTTTTGTTTGATTCTTTATAAAATTAATTTATATTTGTCACTATGAAGTTGTTCTAACTTTTAAAAAAATTAGCAATTGCAATCCCTAATCATCTCTTTTCAAATCAAATTTCTTTAAAAACATTTTTGTAATCATTTACTTGTTCAATTCTTAGCCTGAAATTAATTAGGTGTTGCAATTTATCATTGAACAGATTTATTTGTGAACTTGAATTAATTTCAGAATCGAAAAACAATGTAAATGGAATTGTATTATTACAACATCTTTGTTTTTCACATTCCAAAACTATTCCAGTTGCTTGGAAAACAAGCTTACTTTAAATTCTTGTAATTTTTTATAAGGAAAATTATAGTGAGAACAATATTTTAATTTAAGACATACATTCAAATTTAAAAAATATATATATGTTTAAGCACAAAATAATTATTTGGATTGATTTGAATTAGGATGAAAAGTTATTGCACAAGTAAGGATTTTTATTATGTCTTATGTTATTCGATAATTTTAATAAGCTATTCTTTAATTTTGGCAACATTTTCCCTATTTTTCATTTAAATTTATTTCAGAAATTAACAGTTGAGAATTCAAAGAAATAATTGGAGGAAAACTTCATAAAAGAAATTTTATTATAAAAAGGAATTTTTTTTTTTTTTTTTTAAATAAATAAGTTAATTTTCAAAAGGTTAAATTTTGAGTACAATTCTTGCATCTAAAAATAATAGCACTTATGAATTTCATAAATTACTCTATCTTTGAATAAACTAATAAATTTATTTATATTATGTTTTTATCTGCTTGCTTATTTACAAGTTATTATTCGTATAATTTTGAGTCAGCTTTATTTATTTATTTATTGAACATTGATTTCTTATAGACTTATGATTGCTATATTATGTAACATACATTAAACCTTTTCTTTTTTAATTCACTCCTGTGGTTATTAGTTCCACATTGTTATTTATTGATCTATAGTTTGTTTTTAAAAATTTATGCAATTAAGTACTTTTTTGTTAATGCCATATCATACATTTGTAACACCTTACCTTTGACTGAAGTTTTGTGAAAAATGTCCAATATTGAGCTTATTTTCACTATTTTACTACAACATCTGATTTTATTGTTAATATCAGATAGCATGGAATAAGAATAATTATGTTCATCAAAGAAAACAAAATTAAGCTACAGACATTTAGAACCAAGAAAAGGAAAAAAAATATTGGGTGTAGAACACGAGAAAAGTTTTGTCAGTTTTTATGATTAACTTTAAAGTATTCATATTTACTTTGATATTTTTTAGTCCTAAAAAATATCAAAATAAATATGAAGAATTATTTCAATAATATACATAACATACTAATATTTTAACTTATCAGAATTGCTTAAAATAATTTATTTATTATATAAATTTTTTATTGTAAACATAGTAGGTTCAAATTGTTAAATAGTGATTATAACTGTTAAAAAATACATTTAGCATGACTAGATAAATTTCTATACAATATATGAAATAGTATTGAGAATATTATTAGATGAGTTACTTCTTGTCTTTGGATAATTTTACCATAAAACTTTATAGAGTAGTTTAAAAAATAAAAATTTATGAAAATGCCTTGCTACTTTTAAAGAAATATTAATATGACCTGTACTTTTTTTTATTTCAACAATGGATAGGAGTGCAATATTCTTATAACATGGGGAAATTTGTACATATTAATTTTATTCAATTATATCTAAGAAATGTTTTGTATGTAATTCTGTATATTATTGCATAAAAATCCAAACTTCAGAGATATCTTGTTTTCATTATATGATTGAGAGCATCGTTTAAGGAATTGTATTAAAATATATTTATATGAATATGTTGAATAGAAAAATATGAATTTATTTTTTAGTATATGAATCTGTTGGGATGTGTTTAAAAGATTAATTTTATATCATACTATTGCATTTTGCATACTGTTCAAAAAGTGACTTAACATGTTATTTTTCTTGAAATAAAATATTTCATTAATTTTAACAAGTGACATATTCTTGTGAAGACCAATTCTAAAATTGTGTGATCTGTTGCTTATAAAAAGTTTTGTTTTTAATAAAATTTCTTTAAAATTTAAATGGATTTAATTAAACCTAATATTAAAATAAAGAATTTTTAGCTTATTAATAAATGTATTTTATTAATTCACATGTAGACAGAAATGTAAAAAAAAATATCAAAAATAGGCAGTAACTGAAAGATCTATATTATTTCATATAGGTTATTGTACGAATATTAGCATCATTCTTAAATTTAATATCTACATTTCTCTATTGATATTTATCATTGCATTTATTCCCTTTTTTCAAACTTAGGAATGCTAATGGTCAAATTGTTGCATTAGGAGTAACTGATACATCCACTGCTCACCTTTTTGGTCAAATGTCTAAACGGAAGTCTTCAAAGGTATTCTAATTTTATTGTTTTTACTGAAAGTTTCAATCTGTACATATTAAGAACTCCTTATTTAATAAAAAGTAGAATATGAAAGACTTCTTTTAGCTCTACTTTTGATGTGTGTGTGTGTGTGTTTTTTCACTAATTTTTTTATTGCGTTATTTCAATATGGTTTTATAATAGTTTTACTTAGTTTTTAAATTAAATATTTACATATTGGCATTATCAGATGTAATTTATTTTATTTTAATCTCTTTTAAATTGTAGTATAACATTACTAATATTTTGAATTTTTGTTGTCTTATTTTCAATATTGTAAACAATTTCATTATGTCTTTATTTTTATAAGAATTTTGATGTATAAAAGCACTTATTTTAATTCATAAAATGATCTTCAAAAGCAAGATGGAGATTTTTTATTAGCAATGAACCATAAAGGGATATTTTTTATTTATATCAGTATAATTATTATCTTTTATCCCTTTTTGTTTCCAATACGATCGAGATAAAAATTTCTTCTGAATAAAATCTTAAATTCATTAATAAAGTATGTTATCTGCTGTTAAGCATATTTGTTTAAAAAGATCATATATTTGTATGATTAATTTTTTTTGTGGTCGTTATTTTTCTATTTGTAAGATTTGCTTTCCTATGTTTTAACTTGTATTATTTACAAACTTAGTTACAAAAAATTAAAATTAAAATAGAGCAAAATAATCAAAGTATTCATTTTCTACATAAATTATTCTGAATACTCTTTGAAAATTGTTATATGTACTCCATTGTGTGTATAATGTACTGAAAGGAAAAGGATTTTGTTTTAACAGTAGTAATTTTTTTCAATAAGAGAAATTGTTCTGAATCTGTTTAGTTACTTTTTTTCCCCCAATTCTAAAATCGAACCCAAAGTGATACTATTTACTCTTTTTTTTATAATACAATAATGAATAATATGGCATATTTCATTTCTTTTCTATTTGTGTATAGAAAATTACTATCTCGCTTGTAGGTTAAAATAAAAATCATTTAAGGTTGAAGCACTGAAGAAACACAGCGTGATCAGAAAATTAAATTACTATGAATATTATTATAGCAAGGAAAACTCTTGATTAGAAAGTAGAATAAATTATGCATGGGATTAAATTCTCAATTTTTATAGAGAATTTCATTTAGGGCCTAACACTTTTCAAATTTTTGTTTAACTTCCAGATTTCTGATTTAAAATTATTTTTTAGTTTTTAAAGCACTAATTAATGTGTTTTAAAATTATCAATTTTAAAATATTAATAAATAAAAAACTGTTTATGTTAATTAGTTATTTTTACTTTTTGTGCTTAATGTATTTCATTATTCTTTAGAATTATGGAATCTTATAATTAAATTTTCATCGAAAACTACTATCAGTTATTTCTTCAAAAAGATAAATCTGATTGGATATATATTTAATGAACCTTACTGTATTCTTTTTTATTACAAAATGCTTTCTAGGAATTAAAATTTGATGACAATCAATTCATTGATAATTAAGTTATTAAAATATTGTATTGTCATTAATAATACACAACTGTATAAAATTTTAAATAATTGTCATATGAGCAATCAGATGAAATTTTATCTTCGTTAATATGAAAAAGCATCAAATAAAAATATTTAGATTTAAAATCAAAATTATTTAGTATAATATATAACGTTTCTTATTTTTGATAAAATTCGGAGGAATTTTATTGACACTATTTCATTTTGTTTCAGGAATCGCAGGCATTGGTTTCAACAAAGAGTCCTCCTGCTGATCCAGCTGTTATTCGAATTTCAAAACAAAAAAATACTAAACTTCCTTCTTTCTTCAAACTTCCCCAAAGCACTTCTGAGACTGATTTAAAGAATGTACTCAAAGTACCCTCTAATGGAGTATTCCATAATTCTAATCAAGATACTTGCGAGTCAGTTGATAACAATACTCAACCAACTGTTTCCAAAACTCTGCAAAAGAAATCAAATAAAAATTATTCAGAAGTAAATATTTATATTTGCACTCTTAATGTGGCAATAAATAAAACCTTCATTTATGTTTATAAAACACAGTAGATTTTCCTTAATTAACTATTATGATGATGCTAATTATTTAATATGTAAAAATATGGTTTCATTTTTCTTTTTTATATAACCTAACAAAAAATTTTAAGTCTTAAATTATCAAAAATGGTGAAATCATAGTGCTTAATAAAATAATGTGATTTAAAATAAAGACATGTATTATTTATTCATGAATTAATAATTTTTTTGGTAAAGGGGAGGGGGAGTAAATGTTTGGTCTGTTATTAATATTAGAAAAGTACATTTAAAAAGCATTCATGATTATGGCTATGTCGTTCACGAAATCTAGACTTTTTTCTCAGAGATAGATTATAGTCAGATACATAATATACTAATTCAATTTGAATTTTTTTAATATTCGTTGAGATAATTTTAGATAGTTCTGTTTTTACTTTTTAAAAACTGCAATATTTTAATGACTGTAGAATATACCTTCTGTCTGAATGGGGCTGGGGACTTCTTTTTTTTTTAATAATTATTGATTTATAGTAGATAATAGAATTATGAAACCATTCCTGGCAGAAGGAATAGGAAAAGAGTTCATTATGAATGAATGAAGATTACAAGTTCATACTTTCTACCATTTTATGTATTTAAATTATAATATTTAAATGATTAATAAATTAGTATTGTGCTACAATTTATGTGATAAATGCAGAAAATGGTCAATGCATAGTGGTTGATCGATCTTAGAATATATGGTATGGTTCATACTGTGGATTGGTTTTAATTAACATCACACTTGGAGATACACAAGAACTATTAATATTACAATTTATATATATAATATTTTGGACCACTGTTGTTGACAAAAATGATCTCTGAGCTAGTATTTCTATTTTCTAACTTCCACACAGTTAGAGTATGTTTGGGATTATGAGGATAATTTTAATTTAGGGAAGTAGTAAATTTGGGAGTCTCTATCATGTTAGATATTATTTGATTGTTGCCTAAACTTAATTCTAAGTAATTTTTACTGTAGTATTATTTGTTAGAATTATTATTGCAATGATTCTAATTTATTCATTCTATGCTTGTATTGATAAATAATTTTTCTTAATCCTTATTACTTTCCATTATAAAAAACTATTTATTGTTATACCTATTTTTCAGTTCTCTGCCGCAGTTCATTCTGAAACCATTCTTCCATCTGCACAGTCCAAAATAATAAATTCAGATACTGGAGCTTCTATAATGATAAATAATACTCATCCATTATATCTCAGTTTGCAACAAAATAAATCCGTAAATTTACCTGTTCAAAATTTGCACTCTGCATCTGTTTTTCAAAATGGTGGCTCTATCTGTGATATTAAACATCAGCTTAAAAAAGATGGTAATGTTCCTGAATCTGAAGTTGTCACAGAGAAACAAGTTAATGTAAAGATTGAAATATGTTCCAGTTCATCTAATAGATCCTTTGATGAATTGAATACTCAAAGATTAAATAATGTACATATTTCTTCTCTAAACCAAATTAGTTCTGAAATTCCTGAGAAATTGGATATAGCTTCAAAATCTTCCTTCAGATCAACTTCAGCAGACTTGGACATTGTGGAGCCACCTGTTATGGATACTTCTGTTGTATGTAAAAGAGCTTCAAGACGAAGAGCTAAGAAACAGAAAAAAGACATACTGAATACTTTAAAAATCGGAGATAATGCATCAGAAAATACTGATTCTCAAGTTTTGTTGCATGAATCTGGAGATGGCATTCATTCTTTGGCTTCTAATGGAAATGCACTTAAAGCTGTGTGCCTTAAACCTTTTACAATTTCCAGTATGTTTTTTGTAAACATTCTGTGTTTAAGTATTTAAGATGATCTTGAATATTTTTCTCAATAATATGTTTGTAAGTATTAAAATCATATCTGCTGAGAAAATTCCATTCTCTCATTTTTAATACATGTAACATACAATATATTTATAGTAGGTTTCACTTAATTTGTTTTTATCATTGAATAATTTATAACAAAAAAAAAAAAAAAAACAGTGTATTATTACTTTAATTAAAATAATCTTATGGTTAACTTTTTTGTAGTTCCTTTTTAAAATTTTTAAGTATTTTTTGTAGAATAATTGTCTAAGCTGTTGAAAAGTCATTAAGGATTATCCAAAACAACAGTTTTAATTAAAAAATGTTTTTAATGATTTTCTCTTTTGATAAATATATATATATATACATTCATCAGGGAAATTGAACTTCTCTTCATGTTAACATATTCAACCTGTGATTGACAATTCATGAAAGTTGAATTTTTTATCATTCATAAATTGATTAAAAATCATTAATTCAGTCTGGGATATGAACAGATTAAAAATAAGTTAATTGAAAGAATGGCATTCTGTCATCTAAATTTGAATTTTATTTACTTCCATCTGTTTAACATATTAAATAATCTGCTTTATATTTTCATTTATTAGATGAATTAAATGGTATAAAAGCTTCAGATAATTCTTGCAATTCGTCAGAGAGCATTTCTTCCAAAAGTAAGGAATTGCATTCATTTAATTTCGTTACTAATATTTGTTTCTTTAATCATGTTTATTTTATATGCTATAAGAATAATCTTAAGTTTAGAACTGAAATATTTTGTGCAACTTGTTTTTGGTAAAATTGTTGCAGTCGTTCTTATTTAAAACACTTATAGTGAGGAATTAATGCTTAAAACATGCATGGGCTTTTAAACATAATTAGATAATTTTTGTTAAATTATGTGTATGTGTACACATGTATATTGATGCATGTATATATAAATTTATATGCATGTAAATATTTATGTGTTATATATATTGGGGATTATGTATTTTTTTTAATGCATGGTCATTTTGCACTGCTGTGAAACATTGCCTAACATGTTTAGGATTTTTGTGATGTTTTCCTATTTTTTGCCAATTTCTTTCTGAAAAAAATTATTTTAATACTTTAATTTAAATGCATCAACTCAAAAGCTAGAACAGATTTAAATTTATGTGGTCTCCCCTCAAAAAAGCACAGTTCTAATTTTAATGGAAATAATGATATTTAAAAAAAAATAATGTATAAAAAAACATAAACATTGACAAAAGTGAAGTTTTCTTTATACTTGGTATTTTATATCTGTTACTATCTTACAGGTTTGGGAGAAATTCTAGCTCATATTGATTTTTCCCCATAACTGAACAAAAGTAGTTATCAATAATTCTAGTTCTGATCACACACAGTTATATCCTTTCCTTAATATAAATAACTCTTCATAATGAATGAGCACTTCCAAACTTGGAAATGATTTTTTATGCAAATTGTCTATTATTTTCAAATCAGATTGGTAGATATATATGAAATTCAGGCATATAAATATCAATCAATCACATTGGTTTTCATTTCAAAATGATGAGATTGCTAGATGTAACTAAAGAAATACATTACAACGATATGAGGTACAGAGTAACGAAGGCTTTTATTCCCTTCACAATTACATTAATCTCTGAATGTGAAATCCTGGGGTTTGTTATTGGTAATTTGACTTGATTGAATTGTTGATAATCTATCTATATATATATAAGCGAAATACCACTGACTGACTCATCACGAGATCTCTAAGACTATACAGCCGATTGACTTGAAATTTAGCATAGTTACTCATTTTGCGATGTAGACACTCACTAAGAACGGATTTTATGGAAGTTTTATCCAAAATGTAATTTTCATCCGTTAATCTACTCTTATCCATCGGTTATGTAATTTTTGGCGACTTTATCGCCAAAAAGGATATGACCAACGCCAAATGGAATATATATATATATTTTCCAATGTATACTGTTTATTTGCTCCAATTAATTTTACTTGATGAGATTTGCGTGTGCGAAATGGAAGCATACCAACTAATTTAATATTGAAGCGCTGATGGAGAATTGGCAAGATTTTGGCAAAGGTGAAATGTGAAATTTCTTGCATGTCAAAATTAGGAAACGTACATATTTAGCGATAGAAATAAATAAGTTTGGAATCCCACGGTTGGTGAAAGTGTAGTTTAGCCTCAAAACTTAGCGGTATTTTGAAAAATACTAAAATGGTTACTTCATACGGAGTAGTGCACATGCAAGACAATCTTCATTTACTGGAAAACCTCGCTAAATGCATGAACGGACTCAAGACGCTATGAAATATGTAAGACATTTTGGACGCCCCGACTTGCTCGACTTTTTTTTTTTTTTTTTTTTAGTATTGCAAAAATCTTATGGTAGACATGATGTCATTTCGAGGGTATTTCATTTGAAAGTTAAGCACATGATGAATCTTCTAACAAAAGTTTGTATCTTTTTCAATATTAGGTGTAACATGTATACTGTGGGAATGAGTTTTATCCATATATATATATGGGGTGACTTTTTACTAATTTTTCTCATATTTTTGAAAGTGGTGGATAATCATTATTAAAGACAATCAATTTCTTAAAATTTTAAATTTAAATTATCATTATCATTTCAAAATTGAAAATTTTCTTGATATTTTACGTATAGTTTGCGAAGTATAATATTGTCGTCTGCCCAGCGAAGCGGGTGGGTATCGTTTAGTGTTTAAATACAATCTGGAAAACTTTAGCATTTGAGTCATAAAATTATTATATATATATTAAAATGTATTTATATATTATATATCAGCTTCTGAGAACTCTCATTTTTTTATACATTTCCACCTCTTAATAGCAAAGCAATATTCAATTTTATTGTTATTATCTTTCTAAATCAGCCACTTACCATTATTGTTGAGCTAGCTTAATGTTTTCTTTATTTGTTGCATTTTTTTTCTGCTACTTTTGGATGCATGTTACTCATTCCATGCTATTAATTCATATCATTGAATATATTCGTTACTGAAATTTCCTTTAAATATTATTATATATGCTTGCAATTTCAATATTTGTAAGCTTTAATTACAGGCAGTTTATTTTCTTTATTTTTCAAAGAGAAAAAGATACTGTTACTTTATATTGTAAATAATAGAATTCTTTAATACTGGTGTGGAATGAAAAAGTTTTGTTGATTGATTGCTTATATTTCAATAAATAAGATACAAAAAATGTATCTCACCCTTCCATTTTGGGGGTGGGTGAGGGGGGAATGGTCTTTCAAGATACTCATAACAGTTGTACAAAATGTTTGAAAAATAATGCTGGATTATTTGAATTTGAGATACAAATGAATTCTCATAGTTACTCATCATTTTAAAATATATATCTTCATAGTTACTTATGATTGACAGTTAATAATTATACATAATATTTATATAAATATATGTGTATGTCTGTGTTATATATTGTTTTGTTTCTTATTGCAGTTAGCAGTGATATTACAGATGCAGGTTTAAATGTTATTCTTCACTTACATTTCATACTTTCAGGAACTTCAAATCTGGTAAAGTAAATGATCTGCCATCGGTAGAATGTATTTTAATTTTCAATATTAAACTTTTTTCACTACTAATTTTAAATTACTTGATAGAAAATAACTGCATTTTTTTCTTCTTGAATCCAAATCAATATAATGTTAAAAAATCTTCAACTTTCATGTTTTATTATTCACTCATAGTTTTTTGATATACAATCAACTTGTATTAAACATATTAAAACCTTAATTGTGCCTTTGCAGTTTGCATTCATATATGTTTTTACACTATACACTCTTAATATTGGTTTTATGACTTTTTTGTTATGTTATTAATCATGTTTTAAGTGCATTTCTTTTCAGAAATTTTTATCCTGTGATAAGTAAGGTATTTGTATATGTACCTTTGTAGAAATTGTATTTCATGAGATATTTTTAACCTTACTTTAAAAATCAATTTTTAAACTTGTTTTCATGTGGAGATATATTTGGTGTATAGTTTTTTTCAAGGTATTTCCTAAGAGAAAGATGATATTTTGTTCAAAGTGTAATGCTGAAAACATACCAGAAAACTTGAATCCAAATATAATATTGTGTAAAAAAAGGTTAAAAGGTTATTTAACATAATATTTTGGCTTATTTGATAAATTTATCGATAATATAAAACAAGGCTTCTAAAAATATATGTTACAACCCTTTTTGAGAAAAACTTTATCAAAACTTACATCTATAAATGTTTATAAAATTATAAGCAATTTTTACGAAAATGTTATTCTGAAATTTATAATTGATCATTTGAAATGTCTGGAGATGCTAATGCAAAAATATATTCTTGTTAATAATTATATATATAAAATGTATTGCAGAATTGGTTTTTATATAAATTTTTTATGGTTAGTGATTGGAAAATATTTTAATTCTTATTTTTATTGTATATACCTGCATTCCCTTGGTCACAAAAATATTTGTTGTTTTAAAAAGGGGGTCTTCACAAATGAAAAAAGTTGCTGATTTTATTGTTTTCTTTTCAATAATGATTTTAAATTATATGTTTTCTAATATAAATGCTTGAAAACTCTCATTTGGAAATTAGAATAATTTATTTTTACAGAATTTAAATTCCACTATCCCTTAATTTCGATCTATTTGTAGTGAATAAAATATTTGCTAAAATTGTTAGAAATTTAAAACTTCCTTTATCATATTTCTATTTATAGGAAATTTTTAAAAAAGATATTTTGTCATTTACTGGCTTTCCATTTTCTGAGGATTCTGAAGAATGGAAAGAAAAAATAAATTTTGTGTCCAAGTAAGTTTATTTAAAATAACATGTTCGATTGTTTGCAAAATTTTCAATCATGAATAATTGTATGGTATATATATCCTACAGTGTTTAAAATAGTTCCTGGTTCTTTTTTTTATATTCAGATTTCTTATGTTCTATGAATTTTTCTTTTCAATTATTATTGCTTGATTCATAATTATAGTATTTTTGATATAAATGGTTAAGATATTATGAAATATTTAAAAAGTTAAAGATTTTTGTTTTACTAAAGATTTTTTTTAAATAAAGATTTCAAGAATTACATTTGTAAAACTAGCAGTTATAAAATTACTTATGTAATAGGGAAACAAATATTTTTTTAAATCACCTGAACAATTTATATTGGAGATACATAATTTTAAATAGGTCTCCTGCAAAATCAAATTTGTTTAGATAGTGTAATGTAATGAGTGCAGTAATGTTGTGAAAGATTATCCCAAATTTATGAAAATCTGCTTTACAAATACTATTAAATATTTTAATAATGTACTAAATATTATAGTATTTATTTGCCTCTAATATTTTATTTATGGAAATTTACAATAGAATATTTTATTTTTGAAAAAATTTATATTGGGATTGATTTGTAAACTACTCTTTTCAAACAGTTCTTGAGTAGAATCTTTTTTCAAATGTAATAAGATTATCTTTACATCAAACTTATTTCTTTCATTCAAATTAAAGTATTGAATAACTTTTACAAATATATATGAATATTTTCCAGTTGAAATGAAGATGCAAAAAAACTTAGTATAAAAATATCCGAGAATCCATTTTTACTCTTATTTCTGCATTTTCAAAACATACCTTGTTGTTCTAGAAATTTAATACTTAAATTATTTTACCTTTTTAAGTACAAATAATAAGGTTCTTCATGTCCATTAAGAGTGTTTACATTCTTATTTTGTACATATATTATGAATTAGTGGAGCAAAATATTAATGAAAATAATATTTTAAAAATATATTCAGCATTATATTACAAGTTTATTTTATTTTACTGGAATATTTTCTAAAAATTATTTTTAAAATCATGAAATATATGCTAAAAGGTAGAAAAATAAAGTTGAATTATGTTTGATTTTTCAGTCATTTCATTATATTTTAATATTTATTTAATTTATATGAATTTAAACTTTTTTGTAAAAAAATATATTGTTAACATAATTTTTAATGTAGTAATTTTGTCATGATTATTTTTAAGGCTACCTAAAAAAATGCTTAAAAAATGTTTAAAATGTCTTTGCATACCACATTCTAATGAAGATGGAAAAGAAGTATTGCTGAACAAGTTATTAATGGGTCTTAAAATTTCTACAAAAGTATCAGGTAAAAACATTTTATATGGTGAATTGTGATATTTTCCCCTGTAATATATGAATTGTTTACTCACATTAATGTAAAGTTTTAATGTAAAATAGTGGTACTAAAAATGTGTAACATTCAAATTATTAATCATTATACTCATTTATTCATTTGATTGAACTACCATTGTTCTACAAAGGTTTGATCATCCAAAACTGTCTCTTTACTGTGCTCACAATTCTAATTTCAGTTTGGAATTTTTTATTTTAATTTTTATCGTTCCTGAGCCTGCTTTGATGGGTCTACAAGAAGAACTACTAAAAATGGAACTTCTAGTTCAAAGACCTGCTTTTCCAGTCTACTACTTGCCTGCGAAAAATCCTCATTCGTAGGAGTTTTTTTTCTCCTTCAGTTTAGCTCCCTTGGAGCTGTTTGATTACCTTTGTTTTTACAGCATTCTATGTGTGGTGAGTGCTAGTGGAGGTTCATTTCTGCTCTCATCCATTAATAGCTCTGTTTGGGAAACTATTTTAAGATTGCAGGTATGTGTGTTTTTAGCCCTGTTCATCAATAGAAAGATTCAGAAACTTTGTTTTGGATAGATTAAATGAACATTTGCTTGCTTCCAGTCAGAGAGCAGATCTCTGAGTGGTGAAAAAATTCCAGCAATTTCTTTAGGTCACTCCAGAGGTGTATATCCTTTCATAACGTGTTATCGAAGATTATATACCTGGGAAGACAGATAGGTATTTCTATATATAAACAGCTCTGAAACATTCAAAGCATCAAAAAATAGGTTTCTGTTGGACCTCTGATTCGAGTGATCTCGCTCTTTTAGATGAATTGGTTTGAACTGATAAATTGATCATCTTTAGCTCCCATCAGTATTTTACATGGAGATTATTGAAGGGGAAAAAAAAACCATCAGGTTTTTTTTTTTTTTTTTTTTTGCTAAATATTGTTCTATATAAAATATAGTGGTATTTATTGAAATGTTCCAGAATTATTTATAGCATTTTCATCTGTGTAACTGTTTAACTTATAAGCATAGTTTTAGAGGTAGTCACCTTATTATATAAAAAAATTTCTGTTTAAAAATAAATGAGTATGTTGGATTTTTCTAAAAAAAATAGTATTAATAGTGGAAAATAAGTATCATTTATCTTTCATCCCCGTGCGGTTACATGATTAATTTATTTATGTATGCTAAAATTTTATTTCATTAATTTGTTGAAACATCTTTGATTTAAATGTTTGTAAATATTTTATAACAGCTCAGCTTTTAAAAGAAATTAAAAATGCAATCATGCAAAGAGTTCATAAATTCTTTAAACTTTTAAAGAACTTTTCAAATGATTTGTGTATATAGTTAGAAAAATAAAGAATTAAGTTTCAACATGTGACGAAGTAAAGTTGTGTTTTAACAAAGCACAATTTATAATATTGATAGAAACTGATACATGATATATAGAAGTAGTACAAACTGTTATTTCGCTCAAAATGATTTTTTAAATATGATTTCTTATTTTTAATAGTAGAAGCAAAATGGAATCTAACTTGTTTTTCTTCTTAAGACATAGAATAATTAAACTGATAAACTTACTGAATGTTGGTAATATGATGGAATAAATTCTTAATTTGAAAAACAAATTGTTTGTTCGATTTGGATTGTATTCAAAATTTGTTAGGTGCTGGAGGTGTAATTTTTTGTTCTTCAACGGTTTGTATTGTTGATTTGTTTGTTTTATTTTTGTGAAGTTTTATCTAACTGAATTCTAACTAAAGTTTTATCTAACTCATTTTGTCTTTTATCTCCATTACTCTTCAGTATCATTCAAAAAATTTATATACATACATTTAAGAGATGTACCTGTTAGATTTGATAAAGTGCTACTAATCTGAAATTGATTTTCTTAAAACTCAATTTATAATATTTAATTAGTAAATAGCAAATTAGTGTAGGAGCTGTTAATTTAATATATCAGGAAAACACCCAATTATTTTAAAATTAATACTTTTAAAAGTTGAAAAGGAATTATTACTTCTGTTCAAAATTTAAAAATTTGTTTATTTGTCACTAATATTTTTTAAGTATCTACATTTGGTATTTTTTTAAATTTATGTTTCAGAAGAAATCAGTCAGTAATTCTACTACATCAAGTGTCTCTTATCCTGTTGCTGCTTCACCCAGCCGATCTAATGTTAAACTATGTAATGCTGTTGCAAGTGCCAAATGTTCAGCAGCTATAAAAGATAAAAAAAAAAATTGAAATTTGTTCCTAATTTAACACTGTTAGATGTACAGTATTTAGTTGGGAAACATTGTGGGAATTAGAAAGAAATATAGTAGCTTCTCAATTAAAAGTTTATAATAAAAAGAAAATGCAGATCTTGAAGAATCTAATGAAACTAAAGGAAAGAAAACATTAGTTATTTTAAAGTTGACTACATTTTCGCCACATTTAGAAAATTAAGAAGTATAAATAAGTAAAATGAAAATATTTCTCTCAATTTTATCTAAAAGTAACAAAAAAAAAATAGTTATGAGCTTTACCTAAGAAATGTGATGAATAAGAGAAAAGAAGGGGAATTTTTTTTTACTATCTATTGTGTGTGTTTTGTTTTTAAAATTCTATAAATATTAGTGATATTTTTGAAAATTTTGAGAATTGATATATATTTTTTTCTAATAGAAGATATATAACAAAAAAATTGTAAATAGAATTTAAAAACTGTTGTTGCTAAATCTGAAAGGTCATTGACGGAATTTTACTATATGAGCTTGAAACTGTAATATGTGGTATGGCAAATATTTTGATAACTTTTCAATTAATGTCCAAGTAATTGAATTCAAAATGTAAATTTTATAACATTGTGGCTTAGAATTTACTATGAAGACCACAAAAAATATTTTAAACAAAATGTAATTTTTTGTTTTGTTTTTGAAACAAGGTTAACTGATATATAGATTTAAAAAATTAACATTGATTGCTATACTGGGATGAAATAAATTCTTAGTTAATTTTTACATTGAATTTTTATTTCTGTTTTATAAATGAATTTAATTATTGAATTTTGTGATATTTCACTATTCATAATTAAAATGTAAAATAATGTCTCTTTTTTTCATTAATATTACAAACTGCTAAGGTAAAGAAATAATACATTTATTCATAAAAAAAATTATGTTTCTTTTTATTTTGCTTTACTTAAGAGTTGTTAAAAATGCATTATGTACTGACATAGATATAATTCGTAATAATCAATCAGTAACTTAGATCTATCTGAAAAGGCAGATTTTTTTACATTTTTTGTTTATTTATGTAATTTAAATTCTAAACTTTAAATTTTGCATTTTATATAGAAATTACATATTTGTCATCATTTTTGTGTTTTATTTTTATTTTAAGATTTGTGTAAATCATTCCAATAAAAGCCAGTAAGTGTAAATAGTTAGAGAATTAATGTTTATTAAAAAATATTTTTAATGGAAAATCTTACTAAAACTAATTTTATTAATAATTTATTTTATAATATTAATTAATAGCATTATGTTACAGGAAATTGTGTTATTTCTGTTTTTATTCTATGCTTAAATATAATGGATGTAAAAATAAAAATTTCCTATTGTTAATTTCTTTTTCTTCAGTTTGTACAGATAATATAAATATATTCTTTGCAACAAAAAAAAAAAATAAGCAGTTTATTTTTATTATTAAACTTTTATTTGTTTTCTTTTTCTAGAAGGCTAGAAAGAATGTGATTTTGGATAATTACTATATTATTTTTTAAAAAAATCTGCAAAGTTTCTTGAAATAGGAACTATGGGAAAGATGTTCCAAGCTGTCCAGTTTTATCTTATTAATATTCTTCCATTCATGGTTTTGATGTAGTATGCTTCAATGAATTCATGAATGTTAATTTGAATGATTTTTTTTAAAAAAAATTGTATGCATCTTGTAATAAATTAAATATATTGCGTACTTAATATATTGTTTTGGAATTCAGAAGTTGTTGTTTGTCTTTCAATTAGTCTATTAATTAAGCAACAAATGAGATATTCAGTATAAATAATAAAATCTTAATTGAGTTAAATCTTGTAATTGAATTTCAAGAAATTGTGTTTATAATTGAGTGGAAATAATGAATTGTGTGCATGTGAATGATTTATTTATTCAGTTCCGAAACACTTAATATATGCAGAATTTTTTCCTGTATGAACACAAAAAACTAATTTATGTGAGAGTTATTAATTTATACCCTCTCATATAGTACTCTTAATATATGTATTCATTTACTCGTATATATATGTACTTTAAATCAGTGTTTTTCAACCGTTTTTTTACTATGCCCCCCCATAAGCCTTTTAAAAAATTTTATGTCCCCTCCCTATATATTTAATATATATATGAATTTTGAATTGCCCCCTTGTAGGATGTAGGCTTCACATTGAGGAACACTGCTCTGAAGTATATAAATATTTTATTAGGTTATATTTTCTTATGATGTATTCTCTCTCTTTTAATATCTGAGGTATATGGCTTATTTGATTGTGTATATAATTCTTTTTGTATTCATGTGGTAAATTTATTTGTTACGTTTTGGATAATTATAGGTTTTTGATTAAATTGACAACTAGTAATGATGGAACTTAAGAATTATTACAGGAAAACCCAATCATCAGTTCAGGGAGGGAGATCTACTATAAATTCATGGGGCTCAATTATCTGTTAAGGTCTATAGTCATGCTAGCAAATTTTTTACATTTTTTATTTTTTTTTTTATTTTCTTATATTATGCTTAAGGACCTGTAGTGGTTATCATCATCAGGGCCTCTAGATTTTCTCTGTTGTCTTGTGTAAGTTAATGAATAATAAAATTTAATTTTGAGTGTATCATTGTCACATATTCAGGCACATTTGGTATCGGTTCAGCATTGAAAAATACAAATATGCAAATCATATGAACTTCAGCTCTTACCAGTTCTGTGAATGGGGCATACAGTATCCTCATTATGGATGATCATGACTGAAGTTGCATCAAAAATAGATTTTGAAATTTGAACTAATTCCAATTGACCTGTTTCAGTCTTTGTTTTTCACTATATCATGTGTATACTTGTCATTTATTGCTGTTACCATATTTTGTGTCTAATTTTTTTTTCTGTTAAATAGCACTATATTTTTAGAAAAATGTTATTTATTCTAGTTTAGATTTTGTTATTTATTCGTTTGCTTTAATGTCGTACTAGAGTAACATAATGAACTTTTTAGCAACTGACTTCAGAAAAATTAACCAAGGTTTGATAAAGGGACTGACATTTGAAACTTAATGTGTTCCTTGTTCCATTTATATAGTTTCTTTGCCTTTGTTTTGGAAACAAAATATAAAATTTGTGTCTTTCAATACAAATATTTGACATGCATATCATTTATTCTTTTGCTGGTTCAATCTGTGTTTTTCTATCATGACCATTTGATGTATACATGTGACTTAATGATACTGTAACATGATTAACTGTAATAAAATAAAACTGTCATTGCCTTAAATTTTTGTAAGCTTTTGTTATAGATAATAAGTTTCAATAAAAACAAAAAATTGAGTAAGTAAATGATTTTAAAATGAGAGTAATCCAAATAAAATCTTGTAAAAAAAAATAAGTAAAAAGTGTACATATATATATATTACAATCTGTGTCTTTTCCTTATAAAATTTAAACTCCTAATTAAAGCAAGTGCTTTGATAAACTTTTTTTTTTCCTATTTACTTTTAGAATTGGGGCAATTAGAATTGGGTGCAGAACTTTCAAGAAGATTCTAATAATTATCAAGGGTGTGTCATTTCCCCCCTAATTTATTCTCTATACGCACATGACTTCCCTGAGTGTCCTTGAAATAGCCTTTCTGCGCGGACGATGGAGCAATCCTCACTCAAAATAAAACATAAACTGAAGTCAACAAAAAATTACGATAGCATTCTAAAAAAATTCCAAAATGAATGACCCTTTGGCGGATTGCTGTAAACACTAACAAAATCAAAAAAATTTAAAAGATGTGTCCCTCCCCCAGAAACCCAATTGAATTTCTTTGGCTCCAATATTTCATGGGATGCTGAGGTCAAATATCTCTGGGTTATCCTGGACTTCAAATTAACTTTTAGAAAACATACAATTCATCATTGATAAGCTTGACAAAAATCCATTACTGCATCCCACTAACAGGTAAAAATTCTGTACTCACTCTCCCCAATCAAATTCTGCACTACAAACAATTCTATCATATGCTTCTCCTATGTGGGGCCAAGCGGCTCCTACACACATAAAAAAAAATCCAAATGCTGCAAAATAAATTACTAAGAATAATAACCAAACTCTCTTTGGTATGTTAGTCGAGCTTTCATTTGCACATAATAACGGAACCCATCCATTATCTTATCAAACTTGCAGTAATTACTTTCACCTCATTTCCCCATAAACATTCCAACTGAAACACTTTTGATTTATACCAACCCAAATGTAATCAAATCCCCATCACTCACTGCTCCCCTAACCTGATTAGCCACTTTATTCTCAAGAGCAGTTCCTCCCCCATAAATCAAGCCGAGTTTATGTTAAAGCATATGTAATTAAAAAGTCTATTTAAAAACTTCGCTATCCATCTTTCTCCTTCCTTTCCTATTTCTTTAAACTCCTCGATTATGTAATTAAAAGCTCTAAAATTATCAAAAATAGTTTAACTGTAAAATTAAATTTAAAAAAGATACGTGTTATCTACATTTATTTTAAAAAAATGATACTTACAAACCTCCAAGTACGCGAGATCTACCGAGCATGTGTAATTTTTTTTTAGGTAGCACCGTTTAAAGAGGCGAAGGTAAAGTAAAAAAAATAAATCAAAAAATCTCAACCTGTATATATCTCATACATTCATCTCTATTTTATCACAGTAGAAACGTCTTAATAAGACAATGTTTGGTAGCTTACGGGTATTGGGGGGGGGGGGAGTGTTCTAAAGTATGAATAATAAACAAAAGCAACAATATTTTGAATAGTAACAAGTTATTAAAAAGAAGAAAAAAAATTTAATGAAATGGCTATGACTGTTTTTTATTGCAAAGTATTTTTACGTCTTGAATAATTGTTGATATCTACAAAATAATGTCATCTCCAGCATTCAATCTGTTTTCAAAATTTTCTTTTACATATGTTGAAACATATGACAGACGTCTCACAGCTCTTTTGGCAATTTCAAGGTATTCTTTTCTAATGTCAATCCAAAATTGCATATCAACTTCATTAAAATTTAGTTTCAATTAAGTGTCGGTCGATATATCGATTTATTGTTCTCTTTCTTTTATTGGGAGTTTGGAGGTGTCATAGTCTTGAGAAGGGGTTTGGATCCAAGATAATTTTTCTGTTTGAACAAGGAAGTATTCAAAAAAAAATTTTTTTTGCAGATCTGATTAATGTTGGACCAATCTAATTTTTACATTCTGATCGGGATTAGCGTTACCATCTACTAAAATAGTATGAAAATTAGGAAAGCATTCAATATTATCTTTCAAAATACAAACTGCCCAAAATTTCAATTTTAAAACAATAGCGTCAATTTTACTTTATACCTTGAAAATAGTGAAATAAGTGAGTGATTCTTCACCTGAGCAAAGAATGGAGACTATGTGACTTAATGTGTCTCGGCTCATGTGTTTGTAGCACGTGACTTTTACGAAATGTACAATTTTATTTTATCCATAAAATGTTTATGTTTAATTTTACAATCAAAAGGGGAGTCTTTATTTTACGGGATTGAAGATCCCCCACCCCCGCCAAATCCTCATTTCTAATAAAAAGTTGATCTCCAAGGCGTTGTCCTTGAAAGGAACCAACTTGTAGCAACCATGCGCAAGATGATCCGTGGGGTAAACTCTTTGCTTAGTAATACACTGTTTTTTTTAGACATTTACCATTTCCCTGCTATCTTGTTTTCTAAAAAGTGTTGTCAGCTAAATTGCGCTCCATCTCTCTTCTCGCTGTTTACATGATTGTTTCGTCAGAGATTTTAAAGGAGCCACTATTAAAATGAATCTCTTAAAAATAAAAATATTCTTTAATAAATTGCTTATCAATTTGAAGAAGTAAATTGATGTTATGTAATAAAAGCAAATGGAAATTAGTTGAAGTAATTAAGTTTATTTATTTATTTATTTTGCTTAACAATGAAAATTTGTTTTTTTCTTCATTATCATCGAATTACTGAAGATCATTCTCGTATGCTTCAAAATGATCAAATTATTTACTGAATTTTGTTTTATTGTACTGAATTTATTCACTATTGATTTAGTGTATAACAGGACCGCTGCAGCCTAGTGGTCAAGGTCGTGGACTCGCGATCGGCGGTTTTCGTTCAGTCGCGGGTTCGATCCTTGGCCGCCGAAGTCCTCCCGTTGGCGTGGTGTGGATGTTAGGAGAAGGGTGCCAGCTCGGGTGTCGTCCTGGTCACTTGACCGTGGTTCAAAATTACGAGGTCTATCGCCAATAGCCCTCGTATTGCTTCTAGTGCGACGTTAATAAAAAACTAAACTTTGTGTATAACATCGAATAGTTCATACAATTTTTTTAAAAAATATACTAATATTAATCGCCAAATATGTAATTTTGAAGTAAATATAACTCGGGGAGTCTTTACTTTACGTGGTTGAAGATTTTTCTCCGCCAAATTCTGATTTCGAGTTGTTGATTGATC
Source organism: Nephila pilipes (assembly GCA_019974015.1). Lineage (NCBI taxonomy): Eukaryota > Metazoa > Arthropoda > Arachnida > Araneae > Nephilidae > Nephila > Nephila pilipes. The sequence continues at coordinate 24,956 of BMAW01087930.1, forward strand.
GCCAAGGCGTTGCCCTTGAGAGGAACCAGTTTGTAACTAGCAACTTTGCGCAAGACGATCTGCGGGACAAACTCTCTGCGTAGTAATACACTGTTTTTTCTGGACATTTCCCATCTTTCAAACGATCTTGTTTTCTGAAAAGTGTTGTCGTTTAAGCTGCGCTCCAGCTATCTTCTTGCTGTTTATATGAGAGTTTCCTTTGATTTTTTTTTAAATAAGCCTTTATTAAAATGAACCATTCAAAAAATATTTTAAAGAAACGCTTACCTATTTGAAGAAGTAAATTAATAATGCAATAAAAGTAAATAGAAATTATGTTAAAGTAATTTGATTCGAACAGAAATAAATTAAAAATTTGAGTGATTTTTGTTACCGTAAGTACTAGAATAGATAGTTGTTTAAGAATCAAGATTACAAGTCATTAAAGTAATTTCCGAAATTTCTTATTATCTAAAATATGTTTATTATTATTAATTATTATTACTTTAACAACGAAATTACTTTTTTCTTTCTTATTATTTAAATACAGAAAATATATGCCTCGTATTCTGCGGAAAGATCAAATACTTAACTGAATTTTGTTTAATTGTATTTTGTATTTATTTATAACTGATTTAACGTATAACATCTAATCTTTTGAACAATTTTTTTAAACAAACTAGAATTAATACCAAGTATGTTATTTTGAAGCAAATATAACAACAGTACATTGTCTTAACACAAAATCATCTTCCATTTTCTATTACTACTTATAGCTTTAAAAAAAAAAGTGATTTAAAATAAAGGAAAAAATGTTTGCCGGTAGAATATCTTTAGTGAACAGCATTGGGAAAATATTTTGCTGCTGCAAATAATGAAATCCATCAAACGAAGATGTCGAAAACAACTCGCTTATTATAATCTTGGGAAATTCTTAAGGCTCCCGTCTACCCGCCATTTTAATTTCACGGACGTAATGTTAATCCTATGGAATTACGACTTTAATTCTCACATCTTTACTATTCGACATATTTGAATAAAATAAAGTGCATCTGAAAGAGCAAAAAATAATGAATGCTTCTGTGGAATTTCTTTTTTCCTCCGATTTTTAAAAATATTTTTTAAAGACCAGAAAAAAAGTAAACGAATAATTAAAATAAGAATAAAAATATTTTTAAAAATCTTAGGAAAAAAGTAATTCCACAGAAGCATTCATTATTTTTTGCTCTTTTAGATGCACTTTGTTGCATTCAAATAGATTAAATAGTAAAGATGTGAGAATTAAAGTCGTAATTCCATAGGATTAACATTACGTCCGCGAAATCAAAATGGCGGGTAGATGGGAGCCTTAACATCGAAAAAAAGCTTAACTCCTTGAAGATAGGATTTTCGAAAGAGGCAATGGAGAACTGTTTTATCTGAACCATTTCACAAAGCCGGCAATGGAAATGTGATCAAGCGATACTTTACGATGCATTTATCCAACGAATGTAAAAAATGTTATTGGGTTCTAAATTTAACTCGCTTCTGTGTCAAAAATTTAATATTCTTTTTTAACAAATTCAATACATTTTATTTTATATTTATTAGCCACCCAAGGGGCTAATGTTTTAGGTGGGGTGTTTTGGCGTACCAGATCACGTTACAATATTTAATCGTTTGCTCCAATTTTATATAATTACATTTAGATGTAATATATTCAATTTAATAATTTATCGTTTCCTTTAATTTTAATATTGAATTTTAATCTATTTTTTAACTTATCATAATTACAATGTAAAATTTATGGAATAATTATATCATGAAATACTCATGTGTGTGCTGTAAGATTATTTCATTTGCAGTATATTTAATTACTTATTACAATTAAATGTAAATTAACGAATAAGAACTAATCAGCTTGATTCGATGTTATTAACGTTACACTAAAAGCAACACGAGAACTATTGGTGACGGACCTCATAATTTTGAACCTCGGTCAAGTGACGAGGACGATACCTGAGCTGGCACCTCCTCTTCTAAATTCCCCACCACGCCAACGGGAGGCTCCGACAGATTTAACGTGCATCAGCCTCGGCTACACGGAACTAATCAGCTAATAAAAAAAATGTGAAATTAAAATTATGTTTTGTTAAATTAATTTTAAATCACATTTCTAAAATGATTTGCTTATAGTGACACTATATTCAACTTTCATTACAAGATAAACGTTTTTTCTCTTACATTTACTTAAAGATTTTATTCATTTCATGATAAATGATTCTAAAACATATTTATTTTAAGATTTTATTCATAATGGTTGTAGAAAAAATAAAGTGAAAATCATTAAATTTTGCTCAGTTTTATATATTAATAATCAATGAATGAAATGAAACAAAATAAAATAGAATTTATTGCATTCTCATTCAAATTACAAAAGTACTATAGATATACACGCATATATATTTCTAATATTAGTTTTCTTCTTTAGACGGCTTGTTAGCCATCAAAGGGACTATTGTTTTAATGAATGACAAAATGGTCACCAGAGCAGTTTGCAAAATTTTATCGTAAAAGTTGTACATATTTGGTGCCTACTTTCACCAGTAATAAACTTAATTTTCAAAAATATGTCATTACAAATTTCTAATTTTTTTTTTTTTTTTTTTTGATTGAAATAAAGATCATACATAAAAATTTAATTATTTTTAAGGGAGCAATAACTACATTTAGCTAAAAATATATTCAATTAAATAATTTATCTTTTGAATTCACTTTAATATCTCTATCTTTAATTCTAATATTTAAATGAATAATTATTTTTTAAAAAAATTAGCAGATTTGGTGGCGAAATCTGTTATTCGCGACGTCTTGCATAAAGCAATTTTTATTAAATTTTGTACTTTGGTTGAAAAATTTTTATATGATCATTTTTTTATTAGAATACTCAAGCAAGATTCATTGCAAGTCAGGTTTGGAGGGAAATTAACGTTTAGCAAACTTTTTACAGAATTAGAGATTTAATAATCTGGTTACATACGAATAGATTAATAAATTATTTTGATTGCCATTTCATGTACAAACAATAACATTTATTTCCAGTGGGTTTTTTTTTTTTTTTTTTATTTCTCAATGTGTTATATTATATTAATTGAGTTATAGTTTCTCCTTTTGATGTCGCATAAAGATGGTCAATGTATGACTTTTGCTGTTTCGAAATCGTACAATTTGTATGATTTCAAAGTAGCAGGAATTCAGCTGTTTCGAAATCGTACAATTTGTATGATTTCAAAGTAGCAGGAATGTTGATTACAAAACAGCAAGAGATTTTACTTATTATGTAAAATTAAAAAAATCATGACACGTACACTGATATACAACATACACATTTACGACACAAAATGTTTTATGTTGGAAATCATGTATGATGTTTTTCTATACGGATTTTAAATAAAAAAAAAGGGGTTGATTTTTCAACCGATCTGTTCTGTGATATTTGATTATAATCTTTTATAACTTTTCGCCAATTTTTATGATGACACAAATTCGTATGCTTTTTGAAAAGTTTTCCTTTATGTAATATTATTTGTCATTGAAATTTCTTGTCATTTATATATATTTTTTTAACTTTCACATCATTTATCAATACAGTTGCATTTTTGCCATCTAACAATCATAGCTATATTGTAGTACTCAATTTTTTGTACTTTTTTTTATAAACTGAAAGTTGTTACAAGAAGCATAAAGTTTTGAGTGATAGAAAACAATATACAAGAATTTACGAGCAAATTATTTTCATAAGAAATTATTATTAAAAAATGTAATTGAATCAAGAGGAATGAAATCACTTAATGTTGATATTGAAAATATATTATCAACGCTTCATTTCATGTAAGAGGAAAAACAAATCAAATACAAATTTAAAATATAATATTCAAAGTGTGATAATTGATAGAAAACAAATTAAAATCATACACGATAATTTTTTATATTGTTTATTGTAATCAGGTTTTCAGAGATTCCCTAACTGTATAGAACTTTCTGTAACAAAACAGCCCTACATATAATTTATGAAAGTATCAAGTAATTAATCAATTATAGCCAAATGTTTAATATAAATTTTCACGGATGAAGGATTTTTAACAACTTTAATAAATGCAATGTAAACTGTTTTTAGGTATTATGTTTTAAAGAAAATGTCACAGTGGAACATTATTTCCTGACTTTTTTTTAAACTCAAACTCTTCAAATAAATTTTCTTCCTCTTTTCCTGTTACCTTTGAAATCCTAAAATGAAAGCATTGTCTGACATGGCCTACGGGTGGGTTGCGAAGCTAATATATGATCTTAAAGAGGCCTCAACAGACTGAAAGCATGTTTTTAGGAAGTGTTACTTTTGGTTAGGCATTAAATTGATATTTATTGCCACTATATAGACATAGTGCAGCGGAAATTGACAGGGAGTAATTTTGATGGAACGCTTTTATAAAAAAAGGTTCTTTTATTCCGTAGTAGTTAAGAACTTTGATTTGCCTGACTTTGGGAAGGATAAGAAACACGCCTGGGGCAAAAGGACTGCTGATGTAGTAGAAGCAAATTTTCTTTTCGGAGAACAGCCTTTCCGATCCTTTATCCCCGATATTGCTGAAAATCTATCGTGAAATTGAACTTTATATCTTACACTTGCATAGAAGTAAATTAATATTAATAACAGAAATATTTTAAATTTAAAATAATACTATTGATATACTAATAGTTAAATGCTTCATAAACGAGATATTTCAAGGAGAGATTATGAAAGTTATTATATGTGTGATAAAAAATTCTTGTTGAGCTATTGTCAAAAGAAGTTGATACTTTTAGTTCAATGCTTGGTTGGTTTTGTGCTGAACGTGAACATTGTTGTACTTCTTTAGATATGAATATATGTAAATTTTAGTTTGATAACAATTCATAGGAATTCATTTATTTTAATGTTAATTTAAGATTATGATAAGACCAGCTGTCTGTTCAGTCTGAAAAATCGAAAACTCTTCTATCTTTTACAGAAACTTCTTAATTTTTAGTGTAATGTTTTCAGTTTTATTTACCTACGATAAAAAGTTTTTGGACTAAGAGGAATCTATCATATTCTGTAACTTTACTCCCAGGCGATTAAAGAACCATGTCACATATTTAGAATTATAATACATATAATAATACAGTTAGTTATAAATCCCTATATACAAGGGATATTTTAAAAGAATACAAAAGTGGAAATCAGCTGAGGAAACTATTACAGTTGCTTTCTTTTTCCTTACATTATTAACTGAAGCTCTCTGTGTATAACGCAATCTATAATTCTTTTGCATCACTCCCGTTCGTTCAGTTTAATCTCGTTATTAATAATAATTTATATGAGATTTATGCAAAAAATTAATTTTATATTTATAATACAGAACTTGTCGTTTCTTTTTAATGTTAACTAATAGTAACATATGTTTTATCAAAAAATTAAGTTATTTGGCCCATATGATCCGTTATTTATTCCTTTTATCAAAACATAAATATGAAAATGCTGGAAATTGACATTAAACATAAAAAGCTCCTCATCCGAAAATTTTTCATGCCATGTATCATTTTCTTACTTGCACAAATTTTATTGATGCATGAAATATTCATTAACGTTTCGCTTTCGATTAATGCAACAAAAATCCTCAAAAACAAACAAACAAGCATAATTAAAAATGTATGGTTTTTCACATTATTTTCTACATTGATGTATTTGTTGTATATGATGGCAAAATACAAACAATTTTTGGAGTAGGGTATATAACACTACATTATAAAAGAACTCCGAGCAGACACTTTTCCAGACAGTTAATTTAAGATTATGATAAGTGAACCAGGTGTCAGCCTAACATTTGTTAAAACCGTTTATCGCCATTCTGTGAGATAATGTTTGTTTAAATGTAAGCGATATTTAGACTTCACGAGCATCATTGTGGAGCACAGATTTACTGCAATATGTTGTATCCAAATTTAAAATTAGACTGTTATTGGTTGATTATTTGTTTTATTAACTTCCCTCTAACAAGAAACCAGAGAGTAAAAAGTAATTGATCTTGTAATTTTGAACTTTAATCTAGAGACGAGGTCGAAAATTGAACTCGGTCTCATTCATCAAACTTCCACACCTCCCAAATTTGAGGAAACTAATTCTAGATAGACTTAACGTGCATGCGCCCAAAATCTGAAGGGAAGACCAGTATTAAAAATTCGATATAAAAACCAACGTTTTTAAAAACAACATTTTTATATGGTGGCAAAGTTTATTAAAAAAATTATTGAAATATTAGTTAAAACTGTTGGTTATTTTTAACTTTAAAATTTACTTAAAAAAGAGACATTTGTGAGCGTATTAAAAAATTCATAATACTCATAAAATCAAAACATGCATTTGAAAGTTTGTAAACCATTCTATTAAAAAAAAATGGGAACCAGAATTCAGAAAAAATTATTGTGATAAGACATGGTGCCAAATATTGGAAACTTTCTTTCTTGCTTATGATTATTGACTAAAAGTCAGCAACCCTTACTATCTCGGAGATAGTAAAGGGAGATAGTATCTCCCCTTTGTGAGTACAATAGTTTTACGAGGCGTCATGTGGTGTGGGGAGTGCCCGGTGTTCCCAGAGGGGGAAAATTTTTTTTTCCTCAATCCTAAAAGCGCCTAGAGGAAAGAATATTTTGACTTATTAAAATTATTGAAATATTAGTTAAAACTTGTCGCAAACGTCTAAATATTGCATTGTTAGGCGAGTACGAACGATTCCCGAAATTTCAAAGCTCTAGCTTGATGGGAAGTTGGTTAAATTAACGATCGAAAATTTGATGACACACACACACACACACACCAAGTGAAATTCAGAAAAACGTTGTAACTTTAGTAGTCTTATGGGTAACGTGATTCTAAGATTTAAATTTGAGTTTACAAAGAACTGCAATAAATGCGATTTATTTATTTTATGACATGGATGGATAAGAAAAAAAAACCTTTTTTTAGTTGGATAAAGCATTTAATAATAATATTGATATATTTAATAATTATTTTGATTTTGTCAATTCACAGCAAGATATCAAAATTAAATATAATCATTGGTTTTAACTCTAACAATCTTTAAATAATATTTCCCATCTGGAATAAAAAACACGTGTGAAAGGAATATGTGTATAACAAACCTTTTTCAAAACACATGGCAATAATAAATTAAAGTAATAGAGAATATGGGTCCCTCCTTGAGATTAGTTTAGATCACCCCTGGCCAACCAGAGACCCGTATGTAGCCTGCCTGGTGTCAAACTGCTGCCCACGGAGCTGGGTTATCTAAACAAAAATTTAAACTTTTATAAAACATAATAGTACCAAAGAACATTCCAATTTGAGTAGTTCATACGAGTATCATATCCCATTACTATAGGAATATCTCTGTGCATTGATTCAAGTGTCGTCATAATAATCCTTCCATATTCTTGTTCAGAAGCATTAACAAAATTGAGATAGTTTCAAAAAAATGGGTAGTCCGTTATAAATATATCAATAATAATATTGATATATTTAATAATTATTTTGATTTTGTCAATTCACAGCAAGATACCAAAAATATGATGTCAAAACGTCAAAATTTTGACAGGTCCGATATAGGATAATCAAAAATGACTTTGTGGGCCACTTTGGAAGCGATTTTATTTCAACGAGCCATGCTGTATTCATATATGTGATGAATTCGATTCATTATCTTCTTTTTAATTTTTGCACTTTTAACGTCAACTCAAATTAATTCTGATCCAAGTTAAAAACTGCTACTATTTTCACCTCTCGAATAGCGAGAACGACTAATCTTTCTGAGGCTTATTACGTTAATCAAGAACATTCTGCAATAAATTAAGAGAAATTATA
>BMAW01087939.1:0-13409 GCA_019974015.1 Nephila pilipes
ACCGCAGAATGGCGCTGCATGGCCACTTTTGGTTCTCGCGCCGTTCAAATTTCAACAGACGAAACTTCACACGATAATGTAAGCATTACGTCATCAGTTTATCAAATCTCGAACAATCGTTTTGAAATTCTGAAGCTCGAACAAGAACCCGATTAGTGCGGAATGTAATAATTGTCGGTAATGCATTATTTTTTTAGAGCGGGGGAATGTGATATCTCAGTCTATTTGATTGCATACTTACGAAAATAAGAAATTTCAAGTGTGTAAACGTGAATTGTGATCCAAAAGTTTCAAACTACAGAAGTATTTGAGCAGTGAATGTGTTGGGCGCGTAGATTCTGGAATGTTCATAGATTTCCTACTTTTCGCTTGTATTCAGTCAATTAATTCAGTTTTCTGTCTCCTCTTTTTATCCCTGCCGATTCCTTCCGAAGAAACTAGAGATTTAATTTCGAAGACAGGCATTCGTCCAAATTAATTCTATTCAGCAACTTTTACTTCAAAACTTAGGCATAAAATAATTTCGCGCGAAATTGGGATGAGGACAGTTGATGTTATTTTATGCGGGCATTTAAAGAATCTGCAGAAAGTATCAATTGGCTATTAAAAAAAAACCATCGGTGCCTCTTCCCTTTATCTTACTTTATGCATGTATTTTACTTTCGTATGCAATTAATTGAAATTTATAGTCATATAGGCAATCATTAAAAATCATCCCCAAATTTTATTTCTAATCACTCGGCAAAAATTAAGGCAGGGATAAAACCTTGCGTCTTCAAATACTGAAAAACGTTGAGAAACATTTACTGTATTTTCTAATTCATATTTCTTAGAAACTCTATTCGAAGGCTTCTTCACTTTATAAATTTTGTAGAATTGTGAACTTTGCGCAACCGATGACAGCTAAAGCTTTCGACAACATTGGGTTCTGTTTTAAATTTGAAGTGAATAAGGATTGCAATGAATCCTAACAATTCTTCGCGCGAACAATCAGGTACAAAAATAGGATTTGTCCGTCTCTAAACCCCCACCACCTTTTTTTTTTTTTTTTTTTTTTAATCTCAACTTGGTAAAAATTGTATTTTTTTTAAAAATTTATTTACTCTGGATTAAGAGATACGAAATAAATATCTTGCTCAAAAACTACATCCTTTCAATCTTACAGGATGTGAAAACATCTTTAAATCTTTTACAAATAGATATTTCTATGTGAACCCTGTGATTAAAAAATTTTCTATCCGATTCTTATACACTGCTCTGGCATAACATCCGCCGGCCATTTCCAGCAGCCTAAGAGGATTAAGCAACATGTCTTAATTCTCTCGAGGACTTTTAATAAAACCACTTCACTTTCTTTCTGCACATCCAAACGTTTCAATTCTTTTTCCCACCAGCACAAACGCGATTGATATGTTTATAATTAAAGCCTCGGACGATTTACGCGTTCCTCACCAATGCGCCTTCTGTTTATATTTCAGACTCCCTGGAAATAGAAACAAGTGGACGTTTCAGTACACCCGTTTCTTTTTTCTCTCCCCGATTAAAACTAGAAATTTGCCGATCTCGCTTTTCGCAGAGTCAAAACAATTTGGGGTGACCGAAGGAATATCATTTCGCTTTCTTATTTTGCAATTCCTTGTTTGTGAGATGAGAGGGTTGATATTTTTCATTCACGATCCAATTCGTTCAGTGAATTTTCATTATTTATAACAGAGCATTTATCTCCAAATAAACGTTCCCCTTCAGAATAATAGTAATAAAATAGCATCTCCTATGCATTTTTACAGTATTGCTCTTTTTATTTTTATTATTGGGTTTCCTTTCATTCCAGAGGCTCGGCAGAGAACATTAAATTCATTCTCACTCTAATATACATTTAACTTATGACCTTACAACTTTCTGCCACCAACTGCATCGGAAATTCGTTATATGAGCATTTAGTCCTTTTTCAGAATGAAAAAAGTTTTGCCTTTCAAATGATTTACCGTTTTTTTTTTTTTTTTTTTATTATTATTATTCTCTTTTTACTCAAATATTTCCTTCTTCTTATCTTTTAATTCGTGTAAAGAGAGGGGGAAATGAATTCCCTGTAAGTAATAAAATGTACAACCATAGATTCCTTTCAGGTGGAAGAAATCTCGCGATCAGTTTGATGCGGCTGGTGACGCGCTCCCGAGGTGCCCTAGTCCCACTTACAACCCATGTCTTCCTGTTTAGATCACGGCTTCACCCCGGTTTTCATTCACGATCCTAAAATAGAACCCACCCATTAAAAGAGCCTCGAAAATATGTGCAGGAAAAGCAATGTCGAGATTGAAAAAGTTACCTCTGCGAAGGTCTCGAACGAATTCCATAGCCGAGAGCATCCCATTTTAACCTGTATCTCACTTCTGTTAGAAAAAGAAATATTTTTAAGTAATTACTTTTCACTGAGCAAAGCTTAAAAAAGATGATCATTTCCCCGTTAAGATCATTTTCGATGAGGAAAGCAGTATAGACATTGGCTCTACTCCCCGCGCTAGGATTATTTTTTACGTCGCACTTTGACGAGGGTTACTGTCTTCGTCATTTAGAACCATGGTCAAATGACGAGACCCGAGCAGGCACCCCTCCTCTCAAAACTGCCTTACCACGCCTACAGGAGCATCGACAGATCGAACGTGCATCAGCCCCGCTGTTTTGAGGGTCCTCCGAGAAATCAGGACTAGAACCCTTTCATTCGACGGAAACAATCGTGCCCAGTCGGCTACTGCTTTCGCGTTTTCCCTCGTCACTCGAACGGGACAGAAAAGGAATATAGTTTCGAGAGTTATACTTGAGCCCAATAAGAGTGAAAACGATCCATTCACGGGATCGAAACAAGACAGACACATTTTAACGATTCAATTGTGAAAGTTCAATTTGGGGGAAATAAATTATTCCGGGTGTATTATTATTTTGTTCGAATTCAACGCTATCCAATATTAACGAAATGGTGGTTGCGATTTAAAATAAAATAAGTTTGCATGTTTTTATCTTACCCTTACACAATGAAAGATGTTCTACACTTTTGTGTTACGTTTAGTGAAGGTTGAAGCCAAATCTGGCGATACTGCGCCAAATATAGTGCACCTTTGTGTAAGCGTTAGAAGTAGAAATAAAAATTTTGATGTCGCCCCCGAAGATGCGTGCACATTTTCTGTTTCGACTGCAGACATTCGTCGAAGGAAAATTTCTCATTATTCATTTGTTGAAATGCTCAAATCACAACTAACGCTGTAAAGATAACCCCTCCGAGAGAAAAAAAAAATTACTGTAAGTAATCGGGGGGGGGGGAGAGGATATGCCAACGTACATCGCTCATGTACTGAAATTTCAAAACGGGGGGGGAGGTAATCTTAAATCTTTTTCCTCGAAAAGGACGTTGTTCTGGATCCGATTCAGTCTGACCGTAAATCTTTTAAATGAACGTCATCTGTGTTTCTTGAAAGTCTTAGATGACGAAAAGGACTTCTAGCTGGTGCGGCGACTCTCATCTACAACAACGTCAGAAGTTAAAAGGACTTATTCAACCAGCCAGAAAAATTGTCTTTTCAGCCTGGTTGGTAGAAGTGCCTTCTGCGGACCCACTGGACCAGGGTTCGAAATTGTGCTGCGGCACTCAAGGTCACCAAACAACAACTCTCTCCCCCTTCTCGGAGTCGGAAAACCACAGGCCGCCGAACTGGTAACTCTTTCCATTTGACTTCCACGTCACTCCAGAAGAGCTCAGTAACGAACAGCAGATCCAGTCGTCTTCCGATCGATCACTCGTTTCAATTACGATAAGAATTAAAGAACCAAAAACACATTCAAGAAAATGCTTTTACTTAAAGCGTGGATTCGAATAAATGGCAGACGCCAGTTCGATTACAAAAGTTAAAACATCCTGTTCTTAAAACAAGAACTCATCCACATTTTGCTAAGTAATATTCCATGGAAAGAAATTTTGAACTTGCTCTAGACAAAGAATCGGGATTAATTACTTGAAGAAGAGGAGAAAACTATTCGAAAATATAAAAGACGTAAAATGAGGTACCCCTACATATTCTGCACATTATAAATATGAAGATGAAAAAGAAATCGGAATTCTCATAAGTTTCCAGCAGTCGACGCAAGTCACTGTGACAAGTGTAGAAATTTAAACAAAAATCATTTAATACAGGGTACAATGCATGTTCTAGCGAAGGTTTCCTTTTCATTCAATCGGCGTCTAGGATTTACTCGCGGGTTGTCGAGAATCGAAAGGAATTTGTTTCTAAAAGCGATTCGGAGAATAATGAAACCCTTTATCAATAATAAAAAATAATTGCCCGATGACAAAATCATCGATAGTCTGGTATTTGTTTTATAAGAAATATCCCTAATAATAAGAATCTCCCACCTCATGTTCGAAGTCACGTCGATTAGGAGAGTTCTCCCAGCGAGCCAACGCGAATGGATGAGCTTCGCTCGCTCCCAATGGACTCCAACGGAAATAGTGGAAAACACAATTACCGACTACCTACAATCACCCCCTAACAATAGCATTCCTCCCCTCTCCCTCCGAGGTAGTGGAAATCATCCGAAAACTAAATAGTAAATAAGCCCCTGGGCTGGACAAAATCATTCCCTATCAATGTTATTACTCATCTTACAAAAAATTTTAACAAGTGCCTAATAAATAACCACTTTCCTGTGTTCTGGAAGCACGCCATTATCTCGATCCCAAAACCCGACGAAGTCTATCGGCATCCACTCAATTACAGACCCATCAGCCTCAATAGCTTCAAACAATATCATCCCGCCGCATCAGCACGGCTTTAGGGAGGAGACCTCTACTTGCCACCAACTTCCAGAACAGAATCCCAGCGGGCGGCATTTTTCTCGACTTCCATTGCATCTGGCACGAAGGGCTCATCTACCGCCTTGTCCAGCACAACGTCCCCGTCTACCTTATTCGCTTCATTCGTAGTTATATCAACCATTGAGAGTTACATCGCCATTTCTTACCGTAACTCAATCCTCGAAATACAATATACCCTACAGGACATCCTCGAAGACTGGCTCTTCCTTTGGTGAATAGCCATCAACTCAGACGAGTCTCATGCAGTTCTTTTTTTTTCTCCAGAAGCACAACATCAATAGATTACCCCCTCCAATTAACTGCCTCCACCTCGATAGTAAACTCGACTTCCAGGACCAAATTCAGCTCGTCTCAGAAAACGCCTCCAAAATGTTTTACTCTCTTCAAGCACTGTTGGACAAAAAAAACCTAATCTTTCCCTCTAAAACAAAACTCTCCTTTAGAAAACTTACGTTCTCCCAATCGTAAACTACGGCTTCCAAAACCAACAGAAACCAAATAATAAAAAAAAAACCTGAAACATATTTTTCCGCTCAATAGTCCACAGATACATGGCAGTTCGCTCTCTGCACAAAGAACTAAATGTCCATCTCCCAACCTCCTTTTTATAACACAAAACCCAATCGTTATAACAGCACCACGTACCTTCCTCAATCGAACAAACCACCTTTCGCGACTCGCATCCACAGTAGATCTCTTTTAACCCTCCGAGCGTCTTACTTTTTTGTGTAAAGCTATACCGAAAGCGATCTACTTAGGCACAGCTAAAGGTCCCGAAAAGTTTTCCCTTTCCATTCACAAATTCTTCAAAAATGCAAGAGCCTCCTGTTCCTACCCCCTTTTATGACGCGGGTGGTCCACACAACCCCTTGGGTTGGGCATTTAATTGCTTAGATAAGCGATTTCGTTGCCTAGGGGAAATCTTGTACGGCAGGCTACAAGCAAGCTGGAATGGGGTTCAGATTATTCACAGATCAGAACTTGGAAGATGTTCGCCCGATCTATTGAGTTTCAATAAAAGCGTTCCAACAAATGAAGAATAAAAAAATATAGCTTGATAAAAATTGGTGGGTTCATAGTTGAAAAATATTTGTTTGCTTCAAACAATAGAAAATTTTTTTTTTCTGTAATTTTTAAAAACTTTTTTTTTAATTTTAATATTACGATTTTAACCTAGAAAAAGCACCCTATATTCATTATTGAATACGAGACCAAGAAAATACAAAATTGTTTGCATGTTTTGAAAAAAATTAATGATTAGTATTTGCTATCAAGCACTATTTGCTTAATCAAAGCGCCAGAATTGTCATAAAAGTTTAATTTTTATAGAAGATTGAATTCTCAGAAGCAGTTTGCTTGTAAAAATAAATATCAATAAATATTTTAAGGATAAAATAAAATCTTAAATTTCGTAAAATCACGTGTTTCAAATACAGTAATCGAGACGCATTAGGTCACATATTTAGGCGTTTTTTGGATCAGGTGAAGAATGCATACTTATTCATTATTTTCGAGGTATGAAGTAAAATTGGCGCCACTGTTTTAAAATTGAAATTTTGAACAGAATTTATTTTGAAAGATAATATTAAATGCTTTAGTAATTTGCATAATATTTTAGTGGACGGTAACGCTGATCCTCATAAAAATGTAAAAATTAGTTTGGTCAAACATATATCAGATCTGCAAAAAACCTTTTTTGAATCCTGTTCAAAATAAAAAATTATCTTGGATCCAAAATCTTTTTAAGACTTTTAATTCACTGAACTCCCAATAAAAGAAGTTGGTGTGGTGTGGAAGTTAGGAGAGGGGGTGCCAGCTCAAGTGTCGTCCTCTGCACTTGACCGAAGTTCAAAATTACGAGGTCCATTGCCAATAGCCCTCGTGTTGCTTCCAGTGCGACATTAATAAGAAAACACTAAACTAAACCCAATAAAAGAAGAAAACCTCCGAACTCCCAACAAAAGAAAAAATTGAGTGTATATCAGTTTGATTGATATATCACATTGATGTATACTCAATTGAAATTAAAAGTTAGTTAAGTGTTATAATGTATTTTTTGATTGACAATAGAAAATAATATCATGAAATTGCCGTAAGAGTTGTGAAACATCTAATATCATATGTTTCAACCTATATATGCGAAAAATCTTTCTCTTTGTACACTGCGACAAAAACAAAATACAGAAATAGTTCGGATGCTGAAGAAGACATTAGGTTGATGGTTTCAGAAATTTTTACAGACGTAAAAATACTTTGCAATAAAAAACAATCATGGTCAAATCATTAAAATTCTTTTTTTTTTTTCATTATTTGTTATATTTAAAAAAATATTGCTTTTGTTTATTATGCATAGGCCATATTTTAGGAAAAAAAAAAACTTTCGCTACCTTAACATTCATTAATCTTACTAAGACGTTTCTAATAAAAAAATAGAAATGCAATAATAATTTTGTAAATTTGATTAGGATAAAGAGCTTTGATATCCTATTTTTTCTGCTGTTTGATCAAGGGGTTCCTTGAAGGTAATGGTAAGCGCAAAAGGTTCCCCAAAGTGCAAGAGGTTGAATACCTCTGCTCTAAGCGAAATACCCCATCTACATCCACTTTTGTGCAAAGGTAATATATTTTACATTCAATAAATAATTTTAAATTTTAATGGAGTATATATTCTTCAAAATGTCAAAATATTTCTAGCCATCTTCAATCCCACATTTTAATTTTCAACTTTCTGTTTCTTTGGTGTTTTCAAACTTTAAGTACATATTCGTATTATATCTTTTAACAGAAAATTGTCATCGATTACTACATCTTACATATCAGTTATTACAAATTTGGCAGTGAGAGAAACTTTTCCCTTTTTAATTTGTCTTTCAAAACAGTACACTTAAAACACTTTAGTTCAGTGAAGTTGACAAACATTTCCTCAAAGAATTCATAACAAATTTTGTAAGCAATTTTAAATTTTAGAAATGTATTCTTAATCCCAGGAATATAACCATATATAATCGTTAGTTTATTCTTTTGTATTAATGGTACGAATTTATCATCATATCTCGTTCTATATCGGAATAAAATAAACTGTAGCTGAAATGTTATGATGTTTAATTTCTTTGGTAGTTTTACAGAAAAATAATGTCTGGCTGTAGAGAAAAGAGAGCGTATGATTTGATCTATTGAAAGGTGATATTTTTTCCAAATGTAAGGTATTTTTTAAATTTAAATAACTTGACCGAAGCGGATCATATAATTTCAAAATGCACTCTATTTGTGCTCTGTTTGTGTGCTGGTTTCAAAGTAAACCACCTCACTTCTGAATAGCCGAGCAGCTTTTTATATTCAATATCAAAATGAATGCAAAATTGCTTACGATTTGCTTCTCCAACCTTAAAGGGACTAAAATATATGTTTAAGTTCAGTGCAAAATATTCACAATATGTAAAAATAATATTCATCTATTAATTTTAGTCCATTTTACAAATTGTACCTAAAAAGAGTTATATGTGTTTATTAGATCAAAAATTCGTTTATAACAAATCAGGTATAATTTTGGGTAGTTGAAATTTCAATATAATATACATATTTTAAAACAAATGCAAAAAGAGTCAATTTATTCAAACTTGTATTTCATGAATAAAATAAATCAGTGTTCATATGTTCTCAAATAAACAAAATTGTAATCAAAGTGTTCATTCAATTTACAAAAAAATGCAAAGAATCGTATATAAGCAATAATTTTAATTGTTACAAATGTTAAAAATATCAGAGACACATAAGAAAAAAAAAATAAATATTTTATATTAAATGCTTAAACAAAACAAAAGTACTAAGTCTTTAAAGTACCTTAATGCCTACTTTCAGAACAATTTGTTATTTGAGAAAAAATTGTTTGTGAAACACAATATTGTGTATATATAACAGTGTACAATTTAATTTAAAATTATAATTGAATTTAAAATTATAAATTTTTTAACATTTGTGATAATAATGTCACTTATATCTATTTTTAATAATCTGTGAATGCATCAAACTATTACTTTATTATGTTGACGGTATATTTAATATTACGTATAATATAACGAACAAATTTCTAACTGAATTTTAAAATAATTATTTCAGAAACTATTGTAGATATGCTCATAATTTTTGTATACCGAAGTTTTAGTATCTCAGCTTTGCTTCCAAGTAAAATTTTTATTTTATATTCATCAAATTGTTCAGCATATTTTTTGCTAATGACGTGCGGTTTTTAACTGATTTGTAAAAAACTTACGGAATATATGAAAATATGCTGGCGATGAAATTTATTAAATTTTGAATTTTATATTTTAAATTTTCATAGAATTGTAAATATATGTGATTAATAATTTTTAACTTTGTATGTACCATACATAAATATTTTTTTATGTAATTTGAAAAGCAGATTTTCAGGGTAGCTTATGTAAAATTCGTAGTTGTATAATGTTAAGATTACGATAAATGTCCGGATTTTAATTACATGTACTTCAATTATCCTTTAACAGAAGATAAATTATAAGGGATTTAACACATATGAATATTTTTTAAATTTGAATCTTCAAATAATTAGTAATCAAAAGTATCTGTGCAAAAGTACAGTTGATACTTACACGTATGAACAAATATAAATGTGTGCAGATGCTATTAATTACTAATTTTTCAAAAATCAAGTTTGAAAAATATGAGTTGGAGTGGGAAATCGCATTCTTTTTCTCTTTGAGGGAAGATGTAGTTCAGTTATTTAAAATTCGGATGTATTTCAAAACTTACATTACAAAACTGAGTATCATGCGTAAGCTGTCCTGAATACCTGGCTTTGAAATTATGAAAAAAAAAAAAAAAACTAATAGATTTAAAAAAAAGTTTAATTTTTGGTATTACTTTTATTCATGCATTAGAGATTTTTAAAAGTAAAGAAATACAGAAGCTTAAAAATTATTCATTTGTAATAATTGAAAATCTTAAAGCGTTTCTGATTTTGATTCGTTCGTTTTTTTTTTTTTTTTTTAATTTATGACACGTTATTAGGAAATAAATATTATTTTAAAAACTGAAAGTAGTGAATAAAGTAACACAAATGAAACAATAGAACGTATTTATTATTTTCATACATTCTCTGTATTTAAACAAACATTTTATAGATATATATTTAGCGATGTTTTTCGAGATTTATAGAAATAACATAAAAACTTAACTCTATCTGATATTTTTTAATATGAGGAAAAATAAAAAAGGTGAATTTTTAGCAATCAAAGAAAATATACAAAGATTAATTTGTCCAACAATATAAACCAGTAGGTTTCCTACTCTATCTAAATTTGTTAAAATTCCAAATGAATATTAATTAAAAATGGGATTAAAATCTAGTTAATTTTGTGATTGAACTTTAAAGCGTTTTTTGGATTGGTTTAAATAAAAAATTTTATCTCGAAAGCTAGGTCAAGGGACGCATTTCTTTCATAAACCCAATAAAATCTCAACTCAAGTTGACCAACAAACACACTTGAAAGGAAATTTTCCCCTTCCCCTCTTGAACGAATGTCTCAATGGAACTCTCTCTAGCCCTAAGGGCAAGAGTGGGGTTCCCTTGTGAGCCATAAAATTTCCTGTCAAAGTTCATTGTGTGTCCGCAACCCTCCCCAATTATCTAACAAGATGTAAAACTTTTGAAAGGGGGGGAAGGAATTGCAGAAAAACCCGGCGCAAACGATCTCGAATACATCCTGTGATGGTGAAAAAACACGGCTCTGACGCTTTCGGTGCGCTCACAGCCACACGGGATTTTACGGCGCAAACGCTTTCGGAATATCTCGGACAGTACGGAAAAAAGCGTGTGAAACGCTTAGAGGGTTAAGGCTACACGGTACTTGATTCGTTTTCAAACCGGCTGTTGAACTCCTTCCCCTTCAGTTGCGAGGAAGAGTTTTTCAACTCTCTCCTTTCCTGATCGGCTGATTCCTCCTTTCGCTCACCCCTCTCCCTCCCTCCTACCTTTCCTTCGCTCCCTTTACAGTTTCGCCATGCTGTCACTGGAATTTCAAATACCCCAAGTGCCGAGTACTATCTACTTATTCTCGGATTTTTTTGTCCTTTCACCGCATAGGGAATACTACTACGCGATAGAAAGTAGGTGCCATCCTGGATCGTTCGATTGTCGCGACCGTAACCGATATCATCTTTCTTTTCACCCTCCCTTTTAATGATTTAGACAGTTGCGTTAGCGAGTGAAATGCAATTCCTATAACAGACGATTGAAAAACATCACAATTTACTTTAGAAGCATCCAAGAAAATAAAATATTTATTTCCTGACAATAATCGCATTCGACCCCCAATGATTTCGTCGTCATTGATGGCAATTTTTCGCGCTTCTGGAAGCGGTTACTAGAAATACGGAATGCGCCAGGGACTCCCCCCAGTTGTCATGGAGGAAATCGCCAGTGAAAAGATGCGCGGTGAAGGAGAAATCAAAACCATCCCCAGTAACGTTCACCGGAAAATTCCATCTCGGGGGGTACGAAATGCAAAAATGATCATTTTTTCCTTTAAAAAAAAATGCCCCCTTTCCTAGTTGTGCACCAAAAAAAAAAAAAAGAAGCCATACAATGCGCTGAAATAGGTGTTCTCGTTTCTGAACCCGTAGGCTTGTTCGTTGAAGAATTACTCGATCATTCAAAACAAACAAAATGTTCGGTAAGAGATGGCTCGACAAGAACCAAATTTGAGCTGTAACGCTTACTATCGAAAAAAGACTCGACCCGTTTTTAAACAAATTAGTCCGTCTCATTCCGCAAGAGCTTCATTGTCTGCTGGAACCGAAGCAACCTCCATGTTATTGACGGACTCGATACCGTTTTGGCTATTTCCTCGAGCCGATCCTCAGAACAATTCATCGGAGTCGAATAAAACAGAAAGTGACATTACTCATCGTATAACCTGAAAAGGTGAGATACGCGTCTGAATTTTTTTTTTTTTTTTTTTCGCCGGGGGTGCGTATCGACACTGCCTCGACGGAAGCAAAATCAGTCTTATTTCTCCTATTTAAATCGATGGCATTATTACATCATGAAATTTGCAGTAACACTGATCCAGGAAAAGGTATAGTTTTCTCCTCGGGATGGAAAAAAAATTTGAGCCCTTATGTTTAAAACTCGGAATATTAGTAATAGAATGGTAAAATAGTCTGATATTTAGACAAAAAAAAAAAATCTTCCCTCAAAACGGCTCGGCACGATAAAATGCACAACCACTTGGGCAGATGTCCTATTTTTCAGGTGGATTCTAAGAATGAAATCCTAATCGTTTCAATCACAACCTAATTTTCATTTCACTCATGAGCACCTTCCAAACTTAAATCTCGTTCCTCCACCAACATAAACACGTAACGAAATGTCTGCCTTTCAAACATCTCTCCTTCGGGAGAATATTCCGGTCAACAAACGAATATCTAGTGACTCAAGGAGCATCAAACAAAAACTATTCACAACACAAAAATCACACATCTCATTTAACTAAGGAAAAATATCTTCTACAAACATAAGGAGCATTTTCTCCTCGCAACGCCATTCAAAAACCAACAATTTTATACACAATTTCTAAGTTTCAGTCTAACGTAATCACGAAAAAAAAAAGGTTTCGAAACGAAGGCGGTGGCTGAAAAAACTCTCTCCTCCGTCAGAAGTCATTTAAAAAATAAAACTCGATTTTTCTCATTTAAATTAGAAACACAACTACCTCGTTCCTTTGACTTGGGGGGAAGGAATTAATTTACCTCGCAAAGTTTCCCTTTTATTAGGGATCACGGCAGAGAGAAAAAAAAAAAAAAAGACCCGATCTTCCTTATCAAATAACACGACCCTGCTTCTCGACACAGCAATTCTTCCAACTCACACTATTTTACTCATTCCTTTGCGCAGGCTTTCTGCGATGAAAATTCATACGATTATGTGAAACTCGCTCCCCGAATGGCTCTTTAATAATCAAACTCCCACTCGAAAAAGAACTCCAATTTTAACTTCCTACAATGCTACTCGTATGATTCTCACGAAAATACTCCTCAATTAACCCCCAATGCATTGAGCTCCCAAAGATAGACTCTGCCTTCACACAGTAGCGCTCAAAAGCACTGTTGGGGCAGATGTCCGATCCTAAGGAAGAGGTGATTATCATTATATACAACCACTAATTAAACTGTCTCTCAAGAACCACAATTTATAAGCATTCTTTGAAAGAACTCGTTTCCGATCCATGAATTCAAAACGAAATTTACACTTACCTCATGACTTACTTGGAAGCGGCACAAAACATTCCATTCATTCTGCCAAAAATAAAGTTTTTTCTCATAAGGACAAGTGCACTACGGAGATTTTGAAAAAGCACATATTGATCAAAGTATACTATTCACTTATGCACTCTTAATAAAACCTATACAAATTACAATAGGTGAGTCGTATTTCACACATTTTCATGAGCCGAATGAAATGGACACATTAATAAAACACAGCATTTCATTTCACAAAATCGATGATTCT
>BMAW01087945.1:0-13210 GCA_019974015.1 Nephila pilipes
AAGTCTGTTTATAGTCTGTCTGAATGAAAAAGAGGCAATAACTAGGTGATGAACGCAGAGCAAGCTACGTCCATTAAGATTCCGTGAATTACATATATGATTAGAGTGGATTCGACCATAACGGCAGAAGTGAAAAAGCCAGAAAGTACGAATGTTACATTGTTTTTTCAAGAACTCAGCGGCGCAGTATCATCCTGCCTGGCCGATACGAAAAGAGATAGAATTTTTCCATACGTTTCTTTATATACGAGGGAATTTTTCCTTTAGTTCACGTAATCTAAGTGTATGGATTTTTAAGGACTTTAGCTGCAGACAGAAAATCTGGTAGGGATTATTTCTATAGTTCTGAATTCGTGGGAACAGCTGACATTACAGGTTTTAAGTGTGTGTGATTGCATAAACTTCAGCTAAAAAGGAATGGTGTCAGGAAATAAGAATGAACGCTTTATTTTTAAGTGAAAAAATGGGAATAATTAGGAATTTAAATTATTATTCTGTGAAACTACAACTATAAAACTTACTGTTACTTACTATAAAACGAAATAATTCTGATTAAATAGCTATGTTCAGAATTAAAAAGGAAACGTAGTTATTTTTAATTTAATAAGTTTGCTTTGTTTTTAGTAGAGAATGAACAGTCGTATAATTGTTATATAACTTGCTTTATATTGCTTCAGATCGTTAAAATATTTTTTGACTATTTATATATTTTTTGAATTTTTCTTAAATATTTTTTCTCTCTTTATTATGTAACATAATAAATGTGAAATAACAAGCTTCTATTTTTTCTATTATGTTTTAAAAATTGCAAGCTAGTCTTTATTATATAAGATTTAGTTTGAAAAAGTTTCACAAATTCTTTTTATTACCATTAAGGTGGGTTAATACAATATCTTCCTATGTATGATCTCTCAATCTGGAAGTTTAAAAGAAAATATATAATGAAATTTATAAGCATTAACTTTTCCCCCCCCAAAATTTAAAAAAAAATTTACTTGTTATTTCTGGGTAAGTTTTGAAATATATTCACGAAAGGTTTATTTCCTTAAGTAAATGTAATATATTATTTAAATTTCTAACTGAATTCAGAAACATGTCCGAAGATGATTTGATAAATGCTTGTACAGGTTTTGATATTTCCTTATATAAGTTTCTAATGAGACGAATGAGTTAATGATTCAATACGAACTTGTACAAAATCATTAATGATTATATTATTACTTCTTTAAGAAATTAGAATTTGTTGAAGGAAATAATTTAATTTAATCATTTTCCAATATTTCTGTTGCCTTAAGAATACATTTAACCTTATCAGTCACAATTGAAACAGCAAAAGAAATTTCTCTAAATTAAAAATAAATAAATCTTTTTTAAGATCGTCTCTGTACCGAAATAATTGAGTAATTTAGATTTAGTTTCTATAGAAAAAGATTTGTATGAAGAAATTAACTTAAATGATCCTATTGACGAACTTGCAGGAAAGATAGCAAGAAAATCGATCTTCTAATTGGACATGTTATTTAGTAAAATAAATATGATACATGTAATTGGATATTTATTTGCAATTTAGTATTAAAATGAGACTCAAAATTTTTTTGCAAATATTTCCCATCAAAAAAGAAAAACTAAATAATAAAGTAAATGAGAGAGAGATAAGAATAATAAGAGTTCCATCCTCTTTTTATGCTTTCGGGACAAAGACAAATCTTCAATAGCGTTAGTACGAGTTTCAGCAGCAGCAATTTTAAAGCTTTTGGAATGGTTAACACTATGAAAGGTGTCAAAATATTTGTTGAACTCATTATGTACTCATTATATCTCCAGCAATCAGAATTAATGCAAGATTTTTTTCCTCTAGCTTATTTATTTAATTACTGTTCCAATGCCTAATTATATCTTCAGCGGGAGCCAAACATATTCCTCTCGACAAAGTTTTATCCACAAGAATAAAAAAACCCGGAAATATCTACTTAATAGTCTTCTATGATGTTTTCTTATCCCAATATTTTGATCTGTCAGTTTCATCTTTAATATCTTCACTTCCAATTTTTCATCAAAGCTTATTCAAGAAATAGTCAAAATATATCATTTCAATCTACAATTTACATCTATAAACGTCACTGAATCACCTGCAATAATCTTTACGATTGTTCACTTCAGAATATTTCAAACCATAACCATATTAGATTAAGAATATATTCATAAAGTTTGTTCAGATAAAATAGTATTTTTAAACTTGCTTTGAAGATTCTTAAGATGCGTCAAGTTGATCGATGTCCAGTGTTTCATCATCGTTCAATTTTTTTTTAATTCAACTGTTTTAAAATTATCTGACTTATGGTGGAAAAAACCCACAATATCTTTGCGTTTTTACATAAAATTGGTTTTTTACACCTCACGTAACCATACTTTTTTACGTTGTTTTTTTTTTAAATCAATCTTTGTATTTTATCGAACTTCTATCTGAATGAGTTTTAAAAAACTTAGGATATTTGAAATAAATAGTTGGTGCAACTTAGCAGGATTTGGCCCTTGCACCATAAATCCTATCACTCACTCGAGTGGATCGAGTGTTTCACTAAATATCTCATCAAAAGTTTCCTCCCCAGAATTCATCTTTGGAAAATTTTCGTAAAACTTTTCGCCACCCTCATTTCAGTATCAAATAGCTATTACTGACCCCATGTTATTTAATAAAATGTGAAATCATGAGGCAAGAATCTCAGAGTTTTTCTAGGCTTGGAGATGCTTGGTTTTCGAGATACGGCAAAACTTCGAGAAAGTTCTATTTTCTATTTCTTCTCACTAGACTATAAAAGGGAGACAGCTACTTCCAACGCGAAGCCTAATGAATTTGGTGGGCTATTGTGATTGAGCTATATAAGAATATTTCTTCACATATTTGAATGTATGGTTGTTTATAGTAAATAATTGGCGGTGAATTAATTTTTTTAATCTAAGGAATCTGTATTAGCATCCATCTGTAAGTAAAAAGTAACGCAAGCAATATATTTTGAATCACACATCTAACAAATAATACAAAGCACTAACTAGTAAAATTTGACAAATTCAAAATGGTCATTCAGTCGGCCTACAGTTTAAGAAAAAAATCCAAATGCGTTAGCGGTCACTTACAGAACTTCTGCATCGTGGGCAAATTTGAATTTATCTATTGGAATGCTTCCTGTTAGCCAATGTTTCGGTTGATCGGTACTCGGATAATCTATGTTCTACTGCAAGGATGGCCAATCTATGATCAGATCAAAGTCTCGACATAAGGCCCAAGAAGAGGGGTCATGTGAACAAATTTAAATTTTATTGTACATAAAAGTTCCAAAGACTATTTTAGTTTTTATTAGTTTAGTTTTTATTAACGTCGCACTAGAAGCAACACGAGGGCTATTGGCGACGGATCTCGTAATTTTGAACCACGGTCAAGTGACGAGGACGACACCTGAGCTGGCACCCCCCTCTCCTAACATCCACACCACGCCAACGGGAGGACTTTGGACCCCGAACAGATTTAACGTGCATCAGCCCCGGCTACACGGCGGGTCTTTGGCGGCCAAGGATCGAACCACGACCACGACCTTGACCACTAGGCTACCGCGGCCCTCCAAAGACTATTCCACCATAGGTCGTTCGAATCATATCTGTAATATATCACGTCCTTCAAACAATAAAAACTACGATGATTTCTTTAGAAACTAACACGTGTGCAAAGTCAACAGAATTTGAAAATTGTGTCTTTTTTTTTATAACAAGTATTGCACTAAAGGTACTAATTATTCTGCTTAGTTCAGAGTTGTATACATAAGCTCACACGTACGTGTCTGCTGACCTATGACTGTGGATAGGATATATTTGGGATATATATCGGCATATATAGGATATATAGGATATATATAGGATATATATCGGCAATTTGTGTGCCCGTAATTCTCAATGAGACACGCTGTGTTTCTCGCAAGAGTGGGGTAAATTTTATAAGGTATCCGGTAAAATGAGTAGACAAGAACGCATGGATGACAGAGGGAGATGGAGAAAGGTGGGTAGACTGGAGGCAGGTCAATCACAAGTGCAAGTGGCTATGAAGCTTAATATAACATCCAGTGTCTTCTGCAATTTGTGAAAACAGTTTCAGAATTTAAGATTCATACCAGGAGACCTGGACCAAGTCGACCAAGATTTACAACGACCAATGAAGATCGTTATTTCGCCCTTTCAACGTGGGGACACAGGACTGTAACAGCTTCTCAGTTCTCACCTGAGCTATATACTGCCACTGGAACTCGAGTTTCATGGTCTACAGTGGCCCGAAAGTTTCATGAGAGAGGGTTGCATTCCAGAAGACCCGTTGTTAGCATCCCTCTCACTGCAGCACACAAAAAAGCACGATTATCATGGCGCAGACAACATGTGCCTTAGACCAGTTTTCATTGGAGCACCGTGCTTTTCACAGATGAGATAATATTCAGCTTGGACACTAATCTGGAGAGAGTCTGGGAAACGATACCATCCCTCCCTCATCAGGGAAAATGATCATTACGGTGATGAAAGGTATAAAGATTTGGGTAGGTTTTATGTTAAACAGCTACAAACCTCTTCATTTGGTGTTTTGCACAAGTGCAATTTTACTGCTATTTTTATGCATTTTTTGAGCTGAAATATTAAAACAATTATTATTTTATGCAAATTTTACATTGTATTTTAAGTTTTTAGTCATATCATAGTATAATGCATATAAAAAGTTATTTTTTCAATTATTTAAAAAAATCCTCTTCGATGGTAGGTTGATACCTTAAAAAAGGAAGGATTTCTTACTGACTACCGAAAAACTAAATACATTTGAGAACCGGCTGCTGTTATTTATACAGCCGATGTATTTTTTGGAATATATCAGAATCAATCAGGTTTTAATTTTGTTTTCAGAACATTAAGATAAAGATTAAAACTTAATTTAATTTTAGAAAGTGCTCTGAATTTTTTATTCGATTGAACAAGTCATAGAACTAGCATCATTTATCAGATTCCAACAGTTTAGGTTATGGGGCGAGACCTATAACGTCAAAAGAATTTTAATTTTAAGCAGACCTATTCTCATTTTGCTTCATGTGTAACGGGGGGGGGGGGGGGCAAACTATGGAACCCTATACAGAGAAGATTACTGCATGACCTGCAATTATATGCTTTCTGGTAAAAAGATAGAGCATTTCTCATGAAGCAAGACCACTTGGAATTGGTTGCTGATTTTGAAAAGGCTTAGGGCAGCGATTAGAAGAAAAGTTTTCATCAAACTAAGAGAATCGGGGTTACACTATCATCTATTTTAATACATCAAAAAGGGTCTGAGACCTTTAATATCTCAAACTCAGGAAGGGAAACATGCTTGGAAAGTATTAAAAAAACATGAGAAATATGATCAAACCAAAACCAGGTTTGTTTGTGGAGTTTCTAGTGCTGTTAAGTAAATACTTGAAATTAAATATGAGAAAATTGATGTGAACCGTGTCTGTCTTCTGGCTAAGACTGACGTAAATCATTTGGGAAAAATTTATTCTGATAAACTCCTAGCTTTAATTCATATGGTTATTTGTGGATCAATGCAGATGGTGTCATTAGATGGCCATAAATATTTTATTTCATTTATAAATTATTTTTTTCGCAAAATAATTACTTATGCCGTTAAGTATAAAAGTGAAGCTTTAGATTGCCATAAAAAATTCAAATTCATGTTGAGAGTTTTATGAATTCTAAGATAATACAAATGCAATAATGGGGAAACAATCTGTAAATACTGATTTTGTGTATTTTTTTGAAGATCAAAGTATAAAAATAGAATTTATTCATACTTACTCCCTCAACCAAACTGGAGAATCCGAAAGATATAATTTACACTGCTATGGATGGCATTTAGGCAATGTTTAAGAGCAGTGGGTTAAGTAATACACTTCGGGCGGAGACCATATGATACTTCACTTTTAATTGGAATAGATATTATGTCAAAAGGAACAAACAAAAACTCAGTTTGAGCTATTTGGCGAGCACAAATCTTCAGTCATTAACTTAAAAATTTTGATTCTACCATATTTATAGGGATTCTCAAACAAAAAGTAAACTATATGATCCAAAAGGGGAAAATGGCTGTTTATGCACTTAAAACTAAAGGTTACCGTACATGTTCCCAGTGAAAGATGCATTATCGAAACTATAAGTATTTCATTTTCCGATTCTAAATTTGAACTTTCAGAAAACGATAGTAGAGCTATCCTGGGACCGTATTATAATTTGGGGAATAAAAGTTACCAAATAAGGTACTATTCTAAATCTGATTCTGGTAGTGAAAGCTCTGATAAGGGTAGAGTAGAACCAAATGAAATTATATGGATTTGAAAATCCGTACAACGTGAAGATGAAAGTCGTAATAATACTCAGTATCATTTAGAAAGACAAAAGCACGAGATTTCTTTCTCTAATTAATAATATACAAAAGTATCGCAAAAGACATAAAATCGAAAACTAGTCTAAACTTAATTTTTCTGGCAAAAACGCTGACTCGGGCGTTATGAAAAATGGAAATGAATTTGGAAAAAATGTTGTACAATCTCAAATTAAAAATTCTGATTGCGAGTCGATGTTAGCATCCAAAATCACTGTACCGGTAATAGTGGTGAAAAGGTATAAAAGAGGACATTGCAATCATGGCTAAGCGGAATGTTTGGAAATTAATTCCGCATTCTGATGAAAAAATAAAAGTATTAGGCAACCGATCGGTATATTCAATTGAAAAAAATGGAAGAGGTGAAATAGTTCTTTATAAGACAAGACTCGGGGGTTCAAGGTTACAGAAAAAATGAAAGTGAAATTTACGAGGAGGTTTTTTTCACCTGTTGAGAACTTTTCTCAAGTCAGATTATTCTTCTCTATTTTAATAAGTTCTAATGAATAGATTAATAATATCCACATTAGTGGATATTATTTGAGGATACCTATATGAAAAGTAAGAGAATATTCACGATCCAATCGGAGGATCTTGTGAATTTTAAAAATCCAAATTATGCTTATAAATTGAAGAAGGACAAATATAGATTAAAATAAAGTAGAAAAGAGAAGTATTTTAAGATAGCACAGATTCTTGAAAAACTAGAATTTGAAAAATTGAAGTGGGGTGCAATGGAGTTTTTAACAATCGTGAGGATGTTTTACTATTGTATGTTGATGACATAAGGGTTTTCGGAGAAACCCAAAAGCGTGTTGACTATCCGGTCAGATTATTAGAATTCAAATTTGACTTGCGAATTTTATGGGAAAAAATTATTGGTGGTAGAATTTAGAGAAAAGGATGCAAAAATTCTGATAGATCAAACTAAATATATTGATTAAATTGGAAGAAAATTTGAAAGATTTAAACCTCCAGTTTCAGCTCTTCCTATTCCAAAAAGGCTGAATTCTTTCACAAAATCAGTGCCCAACAAACTAAGCTGAAATTGACGAGATATCGAAAAAACATTATCGAAGTTTACTGAAATGTTTACTGTATTTGGTTTGATGCACAAGGCATGACATCTCGTATGCTGTTAAAATATTTTCGCAGTATCAAGAGAATCCAGGTATAGTGTACTGGGATGGTTTATTAAAATTACTTGAATACGTTCTTCTTACAAGAAATTATAATTTAAAATTAATGACAGTATCAAATTTAGATATTATGTATTATTCCGATACAAGTTATGCGAGTAAGATAGGCGACAGAATATCAATCAAAATAATGATATTATTTTTAGATAAAGCTTCAATACTACGAACTTTCAACCAAATTTACATATGTAGCATGAAGGTAGAGTTTGTTTTCGTCACAGAATCTGCAAAAAAGCTTATTTGGATCATCAGAATTTTGGAAGATTGTGGCGAATATAAGACACTTTCAACTGGAGAATTTAACAGAACTTTACTTAGTGATAATACTTACTGCAGCTATTGACTTTACTAATTTATCTATTGAAAACAATTGCACAAAGCCCACTGATGTGTGATTTCATTTTGTTCGGGATTTAGTATACGAAGTGAGGATATATATTAAACAACGAGACTGACGCTGCTACCGAAGAAGTACTCAAGCGCCAAACGCCAGCGATCGACAGAAGTCTTTTCTTTCGATTGCAGTTCCTCTCACTTCGTAAACAAATGCGCATAGCTGTAGCCTTCGTTCGCATTAGAGTCATTTTGTTTTTGTTTTTGTTTTACCGGAAAAGTGATAAGTGAGCAACGAATTGTTGTGAAACTTAACATGTAATATGGAAAAACCGCTATTGAAACTGAAATTTATTTAAA
This sequence comes from Nephila pilipes, assembly GCA_019974015.1. NCBI lineage: Eukaryota > Metazoa > Arthropoda > Arachnida > Araneae > Nephilidae > Nephila > Nephila pilipes. The sequence continues at coordinate 8,332 of BMAW01087945.1, forward strand.
GAAGTATATGGCAATGAATGTTTATCGCATGTACGTGTTTTTTGAATGGCTTAAGCATTTTCAAAATGGCCGAGAAGATGTTGAAGATGATTTCCTCTCGGGTCAACTTTCCACGTCAAAAGCGGATGAAAATATCGAAAAAATCGGTAATCTGGTTCAATCTGACCATTGGTTAAGTACTTGTATTGTTGAGATTGTATTATTTGCACAAAGAATCCGCGCGGCAAATTTTATATGATAATTTTAACATGCATAAAGTGTGTGTCTAAATGGTGCCGAAAATTCTCACGTTTGAACAACAAGAAGCTCGCAAAATTGTTTGTACTGACACTTTGAATGCATATGCAAATGACCCCAAACTTTTTAGAGAGTATAATAGCGTGTGGCAAATCTTGGTTTTTTACCTATTATCCTGAAACGAAACGCCAATCCATGTTCTGGAGGAGATCATCTTCACTGAGAGCGAAAAAGTTCGAATGAGCAAATCAAAATTCAAAGCAATGATGATTTGTTTTATCGATATTCATGGGATTGTGTACCTTCACTGGGTTCCTGAAGGTCAAAGTATTAATCAACATTACCTACTTTCTCGTTCTTGCTAAGCTCCTTGAAAGAATGAGGAAGAAACGAGCCGAATTGTGGAAGGATAAGCCATTTCACATTGTCTGTCAAGAGGTTACTAGCCAAGTACACCATCCCAATGTTAAACCTTCCACCTTATTCTCCGGATCTTGAGCCATGCGACCTCTATATGTTTCCTAAGGTGAAATCTGCATTAAAAAGAACAAGAATTGAGTTCGTTGAAGCAGTGAAAGGGAAAACGGCGCACATTCTCAAGAATCGGCAGGAGACTTTCAGCACTGTTTCGAACAACAGAAGATTTTCTTGCAGTGTTGTAGGGATATTGAAGATGATAATAAGTAAATACGCTGGACATCAAAATAAAATGTTTTACAGCATCAGTTTCGTTATTTAATAGCCCCACCATGTATGACATAAATGCTTTCTTTAAAACGCATAAAAAACTAAGTTAATTTAGCAGTCCCTTTTACTAAATCACAAACGAAAGATGGACTTAAATAGTTTATTAAAAATGTTTTTGTAACAGTTTAATTTTATTTTTCTGTTCAACTTGAAATATTTTTATTCGAGTTGAGTTTATTAGAACATAAATATTAAAGTTGTATGAAATACTATAACTTTTGTTATAGGTATTAAAGAATGAAAAAAAAAACATCATGGATTAGTAGAATGCGTATTAAATAAATTTAAAGTAGTTTAATAAAAATGGTTTATATACATGAAGATAATTTTCGTTAATATTTGAATATTATTAAAAGGGGATATATATATAATACATAAATATAAATTTAAGATATATTTATATAGAAGTTGGGGATAAATATTTTTATGACAAGAAATGGAAAAGTGGAGGGCTATGTAGTTACATGTTATAAATGTTATAAGATTCATTTCGGATTTTCTATCCCTTGTTCCAAACGTGAACGATGTCCTACTACGCCAATAGGCATGTTTCTATATTGGCTCATATTGGTTCATATAGCTTTTCATATTGGTTCATTAACTGCATCTATCACCAAATTCTGATGTAATAAAATGACGGATTTTCTTTTAAGTGGTTGACAGCAGAAAAAACTGAATGCATTTAAGACTATCTGCTGTTGTTTATAGAGTCGATGTATTTTTTGAAATATTTTAGAATGTTACAATTTGAACTTTATTTTCAGATCATCAAGGTTATAATTAAAAGTTAATTTATTTTTAGAAAGTGGTCTGCACATTTTTTATTCGATTGAACAAGTCATAGAACTAGTATCATCTATCAGATTTCAGTAGTTTCATCGAGATTGATGTTGCTATCTTATACGTTACCTTTTGTAGACTGTTCTTGTTTCATTACTTGTTTTATTGCAAATCTATTTTATTTTAAAGTTCGTTTGAGAGTGTTGAGAAATACGAACTTGTAACACCTGCTGGTTATCAATTGGTTCACCTTCCATTATCAGGCTTAATTAGTTAATCAAGAAAAGTGAAAGTCAACAATCAACAACAAAAAAGGAAAGGGGAGCTCAATTGTAATGTTAACCAATTTATTATTCCCTTTGTTGAACTTAATATTGCTCTCTCTATAATTAAACTCCCTAAACACGTTTGAAATAACATTTAAGATATCAATTTAAATCAGCTCTTACCAAATTAGCAATGTTCGGGAGAGTAGACTAACTGAAAGTAAGAGCTCGATTCTTGAACCTTCTTCCACCTGAGATTTCTCATTTTATCTAGGATTTCCATGAGTGCTTTTTAGATAAGGAGCGATTTGGTAAAGACGTCTCACTTTGACTAATTCTATCCCCAGTTAACTATATAGTTTCCAACTTCTTAAAAAACCAACTTTCTATGTTGCTTACATTTATATTGAATTACCTATTTTCTTTCAGAAATTCAGAACAGAGAGAAGAATTGGCTGAATAGTCTCCTTTGAATTAATACTACTCAAAAATTATGACACTGGGAACTAATCTACATTTGAAACAAATTGTAAGTTTTTGTCAGAATTGGGAAAGGTGAAAGAAACTAAAACATTTGTTGAATTGACGGGTTTTCACAATGAAATTTTGTTCACGGTGTTTAACGATACAAAATTCAGTAAATACATTCCCGAATATGGTAATTAATACTGATGAAACCTAAAGCCTTCCAGTTTTCTTGAAGCTTCGCATTTCACTGTTTCAATATCCCTGGAGCTCTCTCACACAGTTACCAAATCCACCATAGGTACAATAGTTGGTGTTTCATACAGAAGGAAACGGGATGTGAATCCTTCCTACAATATTTTTGAATTTACTATTACGTTTATCTTTGTTCTTTAGCTAAGAGTTGTGCGGTATATACGAGGTTTTAAGTACAAAATTTTATTTTTATCAATTCTAGCAAATGACATATTAAAAATATTATCATGTCTGGAGATCTTGCCTTTTATTTAGTAGTACAGAAATTATGGATTTATTACAGACGTGAGAAGACATTTGCTTTCCTCCCAAAAAAAGTAATTTTTGTTATTTTCTTTTCTTTTTTTTTCAAGCTTTGGTTGTGAGTTCCTTCACGCTTTTGGTAATTCCGAATGCTTCATTCATAATGTGATTTTGATCATCAAAATCCTTTACCCTGAACGTGAAGTGACTGATTTTGAATCTTCGCCAGATATTCGAAATTAGAAGAAAAAATAACAATTGGTGTGTGAATTTATTAAAGTCCATCTGATAAATAATAAGCAACTCTTATACCTCTTATTCAGATGGCAAGGAAAGAGAAAACTCAACAAAGTACTGAATTTCACATCAATGTAAGGAAGGTTATAGTTTATACCTTCACCACATTCACCATGCAAACCTCAAACTTCTAGCCTATTCTGGTTTTTTGATTCCAGACTGGAACTTTTACATTGATTTGATTAGATTAGTTTTTAATAACGTCGCACTAGAAGCAACACGAGGGTTATTGGTGACGAACCTCGTAATTTTGAATCACGGTCAAGTGACGAGGACGACACCTGAGCTGGCACACCCCACTCCTAACATCCACATCACGCCAATGGGAGGACTTTGGGCCCCGACAGATTTAACGTGCATCAGCCCCGGTTACACGGCGGGTCTTTAGTGGCCAAGGATCAAACCCACGACAAAACTTTTTACAAAAATGTGATGCAGTTTGACATACCACTGCTAAAAATATTTCATATTTAATGAGATGTTCTGTACATTATGCCATTGTTTTTGAAAGCAACAAAGTTTAAAAAAAATCTATCAAGACGTTTTTGCTTAGTATATATATATATATATTCGAAAATAAGTTGAATTCTTTCAAAATAAATGATATCTCTGATAATTTCAAAAAACAATATAACCAACACTGTTTTTTTTTTCAAGGACATAATCAAAATTCTTGAAGTTCAAAGCATTCAAAATTTGATTAAATATTGGGTCAAAATGATCTAAATATAATAAAAACACATAATCTTCTTGTATACAAAAATATCTTACGATTCTGAATTGTTTTGATTCTGTCTGTTTACTAGGTTCGCCTAACTTTATTTTACATCGCACTCACGTTCATAGAAAAATCGAGTAAAAAAGATATGATTTTTATGGTAAACAAAGAGGTTCACAATATTATGTATATAAGGATCAATTAACACTTAAAATAAATATTACTATTAAAATAATATTACGCAAAATATGTTTTACTATAACAAGATAACTCGTTTTTTTCTTTGTAATATTTCAAACCTCACAATATTTCCCATATATATATATATATTAGAAAACTTTTTACTTTTACTCCATGCTTTTTTACTTTTACTTCTTTAGGCATGGCAAAACAAAGAAACCCAAAATCGTGACTTAATGAATTTATTCAAGTTCGTACGAGAGGGGGGCAGTTACATTGGTAAAGGTGAACGATACACTTCCGTCCGCTCTGATAATTAAGGATGAAGTGACGAGTTTTTTCCCTAATCGTTTCACCAGGAAGATTAAACAAGGATTACACAGATCATATGCTACTAGATATATGTATCGTTAGATATTTTACAAGGAGACTAACTGACTGGTAAGGAATATCCCTATTATGCCAAAGAGTGGGAAATGCTGACATTTGTATACTGGGAAACCAAGTGACTGTATAATTAAAGGATAAAAAAAATGGAATAGTAAAATAATGAAGAATACATTGCTACGGTAGCTTAAAAATAGGATAAATTAGGAAAACAGTTAAATTTTAAAGGAAATCATTACACATTATTAATCATTAATCATTACACACACTAATCATTAATCATTACACACACACACACACACAC